>QLOT01014591.1:0-15711 GCA_003313875.1 Russula aff. compacta | reverse complement strand
AGTCATGCACAGTCATCCTGCTTACTCCAGGGCTCTGTCTTCGTCATCCTGCTCCTAGGGCATCCTGGAAGCTATAGTCCATGCGGTATCACATGTGCCAGCCTGAGACCACATACCTGGGCCATGTTGCCAAATCCTAGAGAGAATGTCCATCTCCTATACCTACCAAACCTCAACAGCTGCTCTGCCCTCAAGGACCTCACCTAGCCCCATCATTGGGTTGTAACCTTGACTCCTGATGTCCCAGCAGTTCACATATCCTGATAGCTAGCTGTGCCATGACAAAGTGACAACACATGGGAACCAGCTGATCAGGTGCACACTCCAGATCTCATCCAAGAATACCACAGACACCGACCACTACAGAAGATAAAAGGACAATGTGCATACCTCCAAAGCCCCAGCAATCCACCCTGGAGTCTCAGTCAAAGCAGTTCCTCAGATCCCTGCTCCACTCCGCTCCCTACACCACTCACCAGTTCCATGAGTTCAAACCATGCTCTTGTGCCCACAAAGTACTGTCTCACCCCCTCACCCACCACTGCAAGCCCCACTATACCCATTTACATGCTCTTGAGCACTGGTCTTTCTGCAAAGAATGCTACTGCCAATACCACAACTAGGCTATATCTACTGAGCTCCTTGATGGATCCACCTCATTGCTCCAGCCATCTCCATCCCCCACTTGCGTCAACTCCCCTGTAACAGCCAACACCACACTCCCAGACCATCTCTCATCCTCTGAGGAGGAGTACCTGCCTGGTGACAGACCAATCCCCATCCCAGGACCCCTGCATACCCTTGAGACCAGTCACCATTGGGAGGAACCCCTATCCCCTGGCTCCATGCAAGCCATCATCAAGGCAAACCCCATGCTCACCACTGTCCAGCTTCAGGCCATGGTCTGAGGCCTTATTAACACCATTGTTGTCAGGCAACAGTCCCATGATGCTTACGTCTGCACCCTCCGAACCCTCCACCAGCAGAAAGAAGAGCTCCTTACTACCCAGCTCAATGACACCATTGAGGCACTCCACAAGGACGATTCCATCACCCACTGCCTGGAAGGATACATTGAGAACAATGGGTGGATTCCTACCTTCCACATCCCCTGTGAAGATGGCAGTAACCACTTTGCCTGCTTCATCAAGCAGCTTCCAGATGGGTGAGTTGCCAGACTCCATGCTCTCTCCAAGGACCCCTCTGAAGCCCACATCATTGACCTCTATGCCACTCCAAACTATTTTGGAGACAAGCCATTGGAGCCCCTCCCCAGCTGGTTTAAGAGAAAGTTGTGGGGTACCCCCAAAGATTACATGGTTCTGGAACAAGCTGTTGCCAATCTGGATGATTGGGAGGCCTCAGCAGAAGTTAAGAGGTACAGAAGACACAACAAAGAAACCAAACACCTCAAGGGCAAGATCTGCACCTTTGAAGGCAAGCTCCAGGCAGCCCAGAGTGCCTGTGCACTCTGCAAAGAGCACCTTGTCATGGCCCACATCGCTGACAAGGTCAAACACCTTGAAGCACATCAATACACCCCACAGCTTGGAAGACGAGGTGGGAGGAAGCATGTGGTGCTGAGCAGTGGATCAGGATGTGGACGTCCATACTAGCAGAGGAGTGATGCAACTGGCCTGGAGTGGTGCTGTGCACCATGCTCCTGTAAGCTCTGGAACTGGCCTATGATATGTGGAAGTTGACAAGTCATTATGGAGCGGTGAGTCACTGTGGAGTTGTGCTATTATTGTATGATACAAAAGTCATTGTGGAGTGTTCTATTACTGTACTGGATCATGACTCACTGTGGAGCAGTTATCTTTAGGATGCCTAGTCATAGTGGAGTAGTGCGCTGGCATAGTTATTCTTAGTACCTGTCTTATAGTATAAGTAGGGCTCCTTGACATCTCTAAGATGGCAAGTTGAGTCTCCTGTCTCAATTCATATCATTCCCCTTTCCCTATCCCCTCTGCTTCAAAGGAGTGGCTGCTGCATTGTAGTGCAGTGAGCGGTAACTCCTACTCTATCAGTCATCTAAGTCACTGTGAGACTTGGCTCATCTACTTGAAGAACTACTAGGCAACTATCAACTTGGTCTATTGTTGCAGCCAAACCCTTGGCAGTGACAGAAGGCTAGATTTAGATATGGGGTAATCAAGAGCCACTTTCTGTAGGGAGGGCTTTTTTGAATCTTCTTCAGCATTGCAGTAGGTGATGGCTGCCTCTTATAGCCATCTTTGATCTGCATGAGCCTTCTTTTGCCACTTGGCTTGATTTGAGAGTGCTCTGCCAACCATTGTGCAGCAAATTTGTGAAGTTGGGAGCCTCAGTGTTGTGTATACAGTCAACAATGGGGGTACACCTGGGTACTCTACTTTCTGGTATTTATCCATCAGGAAAATGGCAAATTTGCTTAGCACATCTTAGAGTGTCTTAAAGTGTCTTATTAAGCCTTGGCACATCTTAGCAAGTTGCAAAGACTGCTAAGACCAATTTGCTCATCACTGGTGTCTTAACTTGGTCTTGGCCTAAGACAAAACCATGCACTATTAAGCAGAAATTATATATTTAAGCCAAGTTAAGAATGTTAAGTACTAAAAGTAGGAGGCAATTTAATAAGACAAAGACACTAAGTGCGACCTATTGTCTAAGTCAGTCTAAGACAAGTAAGCATGTCATGTTCAAACATAATGAATGCTAAGCACATCTAAGCACATACCAATGCAATGCAATGGAGCTGGACATGCTCCATGCAGGCCAACAAAATGAGAGAAAATGGTGCCAGTGCCAGGTATGCACACAGGCCTCTACTATTTTCAGCTGGGTACTTTTCAGCCTGTACTCATACCCATGTCCACCTGTACCTGTCACACTAGACTGGGCATGGCGGGTCTGTCTTCTGATGATCTGAGTGCATCGCTCTCTTTGATGGGGTTCTAGAGGATCTGGTGGTCTGCATTGGTTCTCTGGATTCAGGTAATCATCTAGCTCAATAGCCATAATTGAAGTTGTTGGTTCTAGAATGGTATATGGCTACTGTAGGACTTGTATACAGATAGTCTTGGCAGCGGGAGATACTATGCTGTACTGCAGTGTGTCTTGGATGGATTCAAGGATCTTCCTTGAAGGCATTATCGAAGGTTTCTTCAGTAGTTCTTGTGACCACTGTCCTTAGTGGTAAATGCTGCTGAGTGATTTGATCACCTAGTGATCTGTGTATTTTCCTTTAACCGTGCTATGGTATGCTGTAGCTGGGTTGGGGTGTTGTCTAAGGTCCCTTATAGACAACAACTGTTAAGGCTTCGGGTTAACAGGTCTGCTCTTGCTTGAGCTGATGCGGGGAATTGATGCAGGCAATTCTGAGCAGATTCTGGTTTAGGGTTTCAATAAGTTCCTAATAAGGAACTGGTCTTTCTGGATATAGCAGTGAAGAGTTGTGTTGGCTCTAAGTCACTTTAGAAGACTCTTTCAAAGGCTTTGAAAGAGCTCAAGTGGAGAGGGATGGTTCTTAAGCTTAGTTCACACAAGGTAGAATGAACAAAGGTCTTGTATTGTACAAGAGACCAAGCTTAAGGCTTTGGTCTCACTCTAAGGGGGCTTTTTATACTAAAGTACTACTGTGGCTGTACATATGCCACTCTGTGACGCATCAGAGCGGCAGGATGCATCAGAGCGGCAGGACACATCAGAGTGGCAGGACACGTCAGAGCAGCAGGACATGTCAGAGCGGCAGGACACATCAGAGCAGCAGGACACGTCAGAGTGGCAGGACACATCAGAGCGGCAGGACATGTCAGAGTGGCAAGGTGCCATGCTGAAATGCTTGGTGCTAGGTATGTAGTAAGCCTCTATGAGTAAGTACTATGAAACAAGTCAGCAGAATCAAGTAATCATGAAACACATATTAGTAGTTGTAGATTAGTAAGGAGCCGAAAGGACACAAATCTGAGGCAAGGCAGTCCAAGCGTAATAGAGATATTGTAATATCTATATTGTAATGTAAATGTGGGTGGACATGGAGGTGGCTTGGGGCTGGAGCGTGGGAATGATTACCATAATAGGAAAGAAAAAATTACATAAGCCAATCAGTCTGAAGCACATAGTAGTACAAGTCCACAACACCCATGTCCACCTGTACCCACAACCCATGGCTCCTAAGCCACAGGTCCAACAGGTATGTAGACCCACTATCTTCCACTGCCTCCCTTTGTGCTGTTCACAGCTCCTGCATCTGAGAAGTCCTATAATTGTGGGCTCCTTTGAGTACAGGAGCTGGTGAGGTGCACAGCATGCAGGGCAGAGTGCAGGAACCAGCAGGGCACAAGTCAAGAGGCATGAGTGTGACCAGATGGGCACAGACAGATAGACACAAAAAACACAGGTGTCAAATGTGAGCACAAGCAAAAATAAAAACTTCGTCCTCACCTGCAGGGGTGGCCACAAGAGATGTGGCTAGGTGTGCATGGGGGGAGAGGGGGCACAGGGGCTGGCAGGGCACAAGTTGGCAGGCAAGAGCGCAGCCATAATGAGCACAGACAGATGGACATGGAAGGTGGACAAATGTAAGCACAAGCACATATAAGAAATAAAGTACTCACTTCCAGGGGTGGCCAGGTGTGCATAGGGGTACACAAGCAGCTGGCAGGGCATAAGTGGGTGGGCATGGGCACGGCCAGAATGGGCACAGACAGATAAAGAAAAAAGAAAAAAAAAACTTACCTAATCTATCTGAGGCAGGGGCAGCCACAAGAGGTGTGGCCAGGCTTGCACAGGGGGACGCAGGGGTTGGCAGGCATAAGTCAGCCAGCATGAGCATGGCTATAGTTGGGCATGGACAGATTGACACAGAAATGGGTGTGCAAACATGAGCACAGGGAAAAATAAGAAATAAAAAAGAACTCACCTAATCCACCCCCTGACAGGCAGGGGTGGCCACAAGAGATTTAGCCAGGCATGGTTGAGTGCATGTTGGCAGGCACAAGGGAGCGCAGGGAGGCCCAGCCAGGCAAGTGAGCACAGGGAGGCCCGGCCAGGCGAGTGACCACATGGTGGGGGGGTTTCAAGCATGAATACCACTTGAATACACATGAACATACATGAACCATAAGGGAAAAAAAGTGCAAACGCTGCATTACGTGCAAACAGACTTATTATGTTTCCATTTTTCCCAACCCAAATGACTGACTGCATGCACCTGTCTGTGCCCCACTTGCCCACACATAGTTGTGTGAGTTATCTGTTTGCAACTTGCTCATACCTGTTTACACCTGTGCCCTCCCTGTCCATACCTCCACACCCACTTGTGCCTGGTCCCCCCTGCCTGCCGACTCACAGGCAGCACACATGCCCTACAAGCCATCTACCCTCCTCACCCTACTCCTTCCTCTTGCCTTCTTATATTAGCCCACATCACTGCGTGCCATCTCTCTCCCTGGCACTCACTTGCAAGCTACCTGACCATGTCTGGCCATCTCTTGTAGCCACCCCTGCCTGCCAGGGCATATTTGGTGAGTTCTTTTTTTTTTTTTTTTGCCTGGGCTCATGTTTGCACACTCATTTCATTTCTGTGTACCTACATCTCTCCGCGCCCATTATGGCCATGCTCACACCTGCTGACTCACACCCTGCCAACCCCTGTGCCCCCTGCCCCTCTGCACAAACCTGGCCACACCTCTTGTGGCTGCCCCTGCCTCAGATGGAGTAGGTGAGTTTTGTTTTGTTTTGTTTTGCCTGTGCTGATGCTTGCACACTTGTTTCATTTCTGTGTATCAACATCTCTCTGCACCCATTATAGCCATGCTCACACCTGCCAACTCATGCCCTGCCAACCCCTACACCCCCCGCCCCTCCTCACAAGCCTGGCCACACCTCTTGTGGCCACCCCTGCCTCAGATGGAGTAGGTGAGTTTTTTTTTTTTTGTTTTGCCTGTGCTCATGCTTGCACACTCATTTCTATGTCCATCTCTCCATGCCCATTCTGGCCATGCCAATGCCTGCTGACTCATGCCCTGCCAGCCCCTGTGCCCCCCTGTGCATGCCTAGCCACACCTCTTGGCTGCTCCTGCCTGTGGGTGAGTACCTTCTTTTTTATTTTTTACTTTTGCCTGTGCTTATGTTTACACACCTACAGTATGTCTATGTCCATCTGTCTGTGCCCATTATGGCCGCACTCATGCCTGCTGACTTGTGCCCTGCCAGCCCCTGTGCACACCTAGCTATACCTTTTCTCCACTCCTGCCTGCCTGCAGGTGAGTACTCTCTTTTTTATTTTTTATTTTTGCCTGTGCTCACATTTGCACACCCATGTTGGTGTCCATCTGCCTATGCCTGTTATGGCTGTGCTTGTGTCTGCTGACTTGTGCCCTGCCACCCCCTGTGCCCCCCCATGCACACCTGGCCACGCCAGCCCTGTGGATGGTTTAGGTGAGCACTTTCTTTTATTTTTTATTTTTGCTTGTGCTTATCTGTGTCCATGTCCATGATGCCTGTTCTGGTGACCACCATAGCAACAAGTTTTTACAGTAACAAATGAATACCATCACATTTATTATTTTATTATTTAGAACTTGCATACTTGTAGGACCTGTAAGGCCTGTAGATACCTGTTAAGCTATGGGAAAAGGCTCAAAAAGGGTCTGTTTGAAAGCTTTTTGTTCTAGTACCTGACTGGCATAGTATTCTTAGCGTGCTTAATATTAAGCTTAAAATTTCTTAACAATTGTTCTTAAGTCTTAGCAAACATCAAATGGTGCAAATGTCTTAACAGTGGTGCTGACTCTTGACATGCTTGACAGCTAGTTGCTCTCTATAACATGATGGTCTTGACTGCTTTAACAACTTAGCAGTCTTGGCAAAGCCAGCTATGCCATTTTAAGATGGGACATGAGCTGGCCTAATGCAAATGTCTTAGTATAAGACCATTGTCTTGTTGAGACAGATGTCTGTACAGCAAGCCCTGGACCAGACAGTCTCACGCTGAGGGGTTCGGTAGAACTGGCCCAGACATTACAAGGGGCACTTACTGCTCCAGGACAATTACAGACTTAGAGAGAATATGCTAGCACATGGACTCCATGGACATCGGACTTGTTACGATACCCTAGAACAATGTGCTTATGCCCCTATGGCCAATCTAAGAACACTATTATGTCTTATGACCAATTATTGTATGATCGAACTGTTTCAGATTGACACTTAGACATACATTCCTTTACGATCTCATAGTTACAATCACACATGCTCATTACTGATTGTTTTTCGCTTGCACGTACACCTTCTCAGGGTTTAGGGTACGCATGAAGTCACAGGACTGTTTCTACATTTGGCTACACTGTAGATGCGATATTATGGACGCCTCTAGTCACCCCTTAAGGACTTATGTACATGCGTAGACCATAGAGTGTATAAATACACCTTTGGGAGTGAGCAAGACACATCATCTCCTACATCAGCAAAATGTGAGTGGCTGTCCAGCACTGGACAGCGCTGGACAGACGGTCCCAGCACACCACAGTGCCACAGTGCCCACAGCAAGGTCCCTGTCTGGACAGGCCTGTCCAGCTCTGTCCAGCCAGCCTCCCTTCTGTCCAGCTCTGTCCAGCTCTGTCCAGACATGACTGCCAGCTGTCCAGCACTGTCCAGACAGGGCCTTTAGGGTATATTTGGTGCATTATAAATTTTCACACTCCCACCACCACATTTGGCAATCATCAAGCACTCAAAAACACATTTTATTAATCAAAACACTATTTACTGTACTACAAATCCCAGTCCAAATGCACAAATTCATCCATGTCATCGACGAGTGCAAATGACACCATCACAGGGTTACATGCGAGCATGTTGAGCTCACCCACAACCCGGTGCTTCTTCGTGAGGCACTGCCAGAGCATGCATGCCTCCTTGTCGTCTTCATCATCCTTGTCCAACCCATCAGAGCCCTGGAGCCCTCCACAGCCATCGCATTGTCATGTGCACCTCTTGCCCACAACAACATCCTGCACCTCCTTTTCCAGCCATGTGTCATCCTTGGTTTGGTGCTCCCTGCACCCACAATAGATATCAAACCATGACAGGGGAAAAAATACAGCAAGGGGAGGAACTCACAGATGTATTCTTCCTCAACCTCATCACCATCACCCTTCTTCTTGTGCACACTTCCAAACCCAAGTATGTCATCCTCATCCGACTCAACTGCTTGGTCCTCCACAAACTCTGACCACTTCTTTGCCTTTGCCTTGTCCTTGTCGTGTTGTGCAGTCACCCCTGCCATCATCAACTCTGTAAACCCCATCCATTCCACCATACCTGCTGCAGCCGCAGCACCTGCACCCTTTGTCTTCTTCGTGGATGAGGGTATTGGTGAGGGCAACTGCAATTGGCCATTCCCGCCCAATAGACAACAATGTGGGTGACACCTCTGCCAGCATGCTGAGCGGCTGACATGTCACAAGCAGGCTTGATGACACCATTCCTGTTCCCAATCCCACTGTTGGTGCTGTCATGCTGAGCATCCCTTCTGACTGCAAGCACAGGAGCGCATCATATGGACGTTGAGTCAGCGATGGTCTGTACACAAGTGGGCTGGATCCCTCCAGGCAAGTCTGCATCAGGAACCTGTGCACATGCGCATGAGGTGCAGGCCAACCTCATGTCAGTGTATTGTATTAAACACAAGGGCACGGATACACACCTGTTCTCAATAATATCCTACATCAGACACTCCTCAACTGCAGTACCAGTGCAATGAAAAAAATGCACCTTGAAAACAACTTTGGGGAGCAAGCCCCACACATTGCACAATGCCATGCAGTGCATAAAAGGCCAGCATGGATGTACACACCAGCTTATGGGTGCCTCGATGGTCTGCGTGCCCTCAGCATAAAGGGCCATGGCAAGGGCACGCATCAAGGTGCCCCTTGCTAATACTTGCACCCATTCCCCTGCACAAACGTGGTGCAGGCAGCCTGCAGCCAAGGATAACAAGCTGCTCCCGGAGCAGGTCTGTCGTGAGCACAGCAATGCACAGCCAGACTTGGTTTGGGAGATGAAGGGGCAAAGGTGTCACTGTTGTTCAGTAACAAGAGGATGCTCAACTTGAAACGACACTGATGATAATAATGGAACTGCAAAGTGCACCAAGTGCATGTGATGACTGCAGTGCAGCATGACAAGATCAAGGTGGCCAACACCCAAGAGGCAGGATAGCACATGACGTGCAGGTAGAAGTGGGCACTTGCAGGTCACAATCGTAAACACAAGCAGAAAGAAGAAAAAAAGATGTACTCACTTAAGGCACAAGTGGGCACGGGAAGGTGTGGGCAAGTGCAAGCGATGCGGGTGGGTGCAGGCAGGTGCAGGTGGGCACAGGCAGGTGTGGTTGTACACGAGTGGGCATGGTCAGGTTGTGACTATAAAGAAAAAAGGAAAAAATACTACTCACCCATATCCAGGAAGGTACAGGAACAGATGGTTAGGTGCAGGAAGGTGGGGAGCACAAGTGGGGGTCATCAGGTGGGTACATCTGCATGCCTTTCCATTTGATGCTGAGCAGGAGGGGCAGGGGCATATACTTGGTCAGGTCCCTGAATGAGAAGTGCTTCAGGTGGATGAGCAGCACCAGTGGGGGTCAAGAAAGCAAGAGCATCTTGGTCATTTTATGGGGCAGTTCCTGCAGGGGGTCATTGGGTTTTGAGTTTTGGCAATTAAAGAAAGCCATGTAAGGTGACGTACCATGCATCCGCCTTTTCCATGACTTCCATCCTGACAAACTCATGAGACCTTGATGTATAAAGGCCTTGTTAGTTGCAAAAAGACCAGTGTGGACATGACCTTGTGACAATTCATGCACTCCAGCTGGAGACTGTCCATAAAAAAAAAAGAGGACTAAGAGGACTACTCACCCAGACCCATGGATGATGACTTTCACAGCTGGCATCCTCTTGTTTGTTGGTTCAAGGGAGTGTTGCACAAGTGGAGGAACTCACAACTCGCATGATCAACACAAATAAAAACAAATAGATGCACTTTGTTGGCTTGCAAGATTTGCGCGCTTCTTCCCTTTCCAGGTCTTCTTTTTCTTGCAAGAACAAGCAGCTCTCACACAAAATCGGGCACCTCCTCAAGGAAGACAAACCAGTGTTTGGGAGGGACCACCACACATCAGCTATGTCGGCTTTGGACTGGCCAGTGAGCAGGAGCTCGGATGGGATCAACTATGGCTCTCACATCTCGAACAGCGACTTTGAAGCTGTGTCCAACTGCTGCCTAACGAGTATGAGCCACAAGGTTGTTGAAGTGGAGCATGACAGGGCAGATAAGATAACACTGAGGGGAAATCTGTGTAGATTTATCACTTGTAAAGTACATACAAAATTCCTATTTACATACTGTAAGGAGTATGCATTGGCCAGAAGGCCAGAACAATATCAGACAATAACTCCTAAGTACTATTATTCTCATAGATAAAAGAGTGTATTCACATGTACAGTAGGAATTGTCTTAATCATTATCTATTTACATTCTTAGACCGATCTCTCCATCGCTATTGGTCCAAGCACACCAGCAAACCGGTTCCAGTTGATCCGGTCACCTCCAGCCCATCTTCAACAAAGGCTATAGCAACCATGGTCACAAACACACGTGGTCACGCCCTTCACACCCTGTCTGCAACCCCATTACTTCACACTGACTTGCTTCATCAGATTTTGACCCACCCGGAGTTGCACCCATCTGTGCCCATCCGCCTCTGTGCCCACCCACACCTGTCTGTGCTCACACACCAGATCAGCAGGCACAGCCTCGCATTGGACTTGCCACTCTGGCAGAGGCTCTTCCCCCACGACCACCTCAGGATCAATGGTTGTGTGGCCATTGGCAGCTCAGTGCAGTACTTGCTCACGTCGAGGCTCAATTCAGCCAAGGAGCTCATTGCCATCGCTTGGACGCCCATGTCAGATGCATACGTCCACACCACAATGCTGTGCCTCCTTGCCTGTGGGTATCTTTTTGTTTTTGTTGATGTTGATGTTCATGTGTTCAGGATTGCATGCAACCTGCTTGTGTCCGACTCTGCCTGCTGCCTTTCACACCTATCTCGCCCACTTGCCTGTGCCTGCGTTTGGCTGTTTGCATGCTTGTACCTCCATCAGCAAGCACTGCTGCTGCTTGCATGTCCACCTGCAACCAGACACACCGGCTCCGGTGCCACCCCACCAGCACCAGCAACTGTGCGAGCACAAGCACAAGCACCGCCACTCCTCAAGCACATCCGTCAGCCCTAGCAGCACCGGCAGCAGCACCACTCCACCAGCACCAGCAACCACACGTCTACCAGCACCAGCAGCACCAGCACCGGGGCCACCCCACCAGCAGCACCAGCCATGCCCTATGGTACATGTTTCACCCTGCATTCCTGCACTCACATGTCTTTCTAGCTACACCAGCAGCACCAGCACCACCACCCCACCAGCATCAGCAACCGCACAACCACAACCATGGCCACTGTCGCACACATGTCCACCAGCACCAGCAGCACCAGCGCCAGTGCCACCCCACCCGCACCAGCAACTGCACGAGCATGAGCACGAGTGGTGCCTCTGCCCCACACATGTCCACCAGCACCAGGCAGCCGCACTGGCAAGAGCACCAGCACTGCCATCACAGCCCTACCACCACCAGCACCAGCAGCACTGTCACCTTTTGCCAAGGAGGATAAGATAATTCATTGTATAATAATATTTGTAAAGTACATAGTATCATAATACATATTGTGTTAACATGGATCAAATGGTGGATGAGCAAATTTACATTTTGCTGATGCAGCATGCGCACCTGGGAGTGGCATGAAATATTATATTGCACTAAATGTGCCCTAAATGCCACATCTGGACAGTGCTGGACAGCCTGGAGTCGAGTCTGTCCAGTGGTGGACAGCACTGGACAGCCTGGAGTTGAGTCTGTCCAGCGCTGGACAGCACTGGACAGCGTCCCCAGAGCTGTCCAGAGCTGTGATGCACTGTCACGCTATGGCACACTGGGGCACGCTGGGGCAAAATTCACATTTTGCTGATGCTACAGAGTCATATCTGTGTCCCACATTTAAACCACTGCACTTCAACATGTCTTAGCCTAAGCAAACATTAAGCATTGCTAAGACACATCTTAGCATGACTTAGCAATAATGGCTAAGTCATGTTAAGGTGCATTAAGCCTGGTTAAGCAAATTTGCCATTTTCCTGATGCTCTATGTGGGGGCTTACAGCTCCAAGACTATGAGGATCTAGTTAAGTACATGAACTAACTACTGAATGGTCTGCATGTGTGGTGCTGTCCGCATACTGGCTTTGCATCTGTATGGTACTGTACTAAAGTTATATGTATGCGTCCATGTGTTATCTACATGAATGATTCCGTTCCGCTCCGGTGCTCCGACACTCCAATGTTCTGTTCCAGGCTGTTAGTGCATCTGGTGTCACGCTGCTGATCATCCATCCTTCTTGAACTGCAACCACCATGTCGAAAAAACTGACCCCCAAACCCCTGCCGAACTATCTCCCCCACCCAGGGGAGCAACTACAGAAACTTTTCCCTCTCGCTCATGACTCCCTTGCTAGTGTTCTTGGGCTCGCCCGAGCGTACCTGCAAGCCATGCACCCCACCAAAACAGCTCGCTCTGATGCTAATATGGTGGCGAGTGCCCACCTCCTATCCCTCTTCATCAACGATACTCTCATTCAGGCTATCCTCCCCCCAGCCAGCACCTCCCACCACATATCTAAAGAGCTACACTCCCTCCAGACCAAACTGTCAGGACTGGAGACCACTATTGCCCAGCTGGCCAAACATGGGAAGGCCGCCCAACCCCCTCCCAGCACCCCATCCTCACATGCTCTACCCAGCCCTGCCAAGGGAACTGCCGCCATGACCCCTACCACCTATGCAGCCAAAGCCTCCTCCCCCCAACGCCCTAGCATTGTTGTGGGAGTCGCTGCCCTAAAGTGGACAGACGAAGCCAGGCCTAGCCCAGCTGACCTCTGCGCCACCATCAACAGGACCCTGGAAACCTCTCCACATGCCCAAGTCTCGCTGTCTGCTGCTAAGTGGACACAGAGGGGAAACTTGGTCATCTGGGGGGGACCCAACACTATGGCCCACCACCTCACTGCCGCCCTCCCTACCATCTCTGAGGCCCTCCAAGCCTCTCTCTCAGCCCTGGTCACTTCGGCCCCCTCCTCCCCCCCCTCAGTACACCACAACGTTAAATGGTCCAGAGTCCTCCTTAACGGGGTCCATCAGGAAAACATCGTTGACTTTTTTGGTCTTTGTCTTTTTATTGATTACTTTTTTGATCTTCATCTTTTTATTTATTACTTTTTTGGTCTTTGTCTTTATTAAATTGGCTTTTTTGGTCTTTGTCTTTTAGTAAATGTCTTCGTTGTTGTCTTTATATACTTATTAGTCTTTTATATATTTTACATAGTTTTATGACAGAAATGGTATACATTACTATGCAATCTCATGTGCATGATAATCTATGTACTTATTAACATAGAAATACTAAATTGTATCTAAAGAGTGGTTATAAGTATGTGTGCAGTTTTTTGCTAGACTTAGTCTCAAACTCAACCAAGTGTAAATATAAACAAGTGACATTGTTTCTGCTGTTGAGTAGATTTTGAAAAACATGCTTTGACATGGCAACACAGTACTCATGTCCGCTTTGGTCTATATATATACATATGTGGATTAAATTATGTTGCCATTTTAGTGTAGTTGGTTTTGCATTGTTTTTTACTTCGTCATCAAATGTGGAGGCCACCAGTTCAAACCAGGCAGCGGCCTGTTTTTTTTCTACTCAAGGCCGCTTTGGTCTATATATATACATATGTGGAATGCATTTTGTAGCCATTTTAGTGTAATTGGTTTTGCACTTATTTTTACTTCGTCATCAATGTGGAGGCCACCGGTTCAAACCAGGCAGTGGCCTCTTTTTTTTCCTTCCGTGACTTGGTGGCAATTCACGTTTGGATCGGAGTGCCCAGCCACAACCAAACATGAACCAAACAGTTCGTCTTTTCTCTTTGCTCCTGTCCTTCGCTGGCCACCTCTCTCACTCTGGGCTAGCATCTTCAAGAATAAACTCAGTGGTGCGTGACTTTGACTCAATTTTTTTTTCTTTTGCACACATGTTCGTTTCTTTATGTTTGCATTCACATTTCCATCATGCCTCTTCCCAGCCTCGCCCGTGCCCACCACTTCACCCTCTACTGCCCATGTCCACTGCCTGCGCCTGCCCGCCTGCACCCGCGTGCACCTCACCACATGCATCCGCCTGCTGCGCCTGCCTGGACCCACCCACGTGCACCCTCATGCACCTCCCTCCTACCTGCCCGGATGCAACCGCCTGTGCCTGCCATGCACACCCGTCAGCGGCAGGACTTTGGTATGTGACTTCCACTCTTTTTTTCTTTTGCACTAATGGTCATTTCTTTATGTTCACATTCACATTCCCATCCACTCACGCCTCTTCCCGGACTCGCCTGTGCCCACCACCTCACCTGCACCTCCCCACGTGCACCCGCCTACTGCACCCGTCTGCGCCCCACCTGCACCCGCCCGCATGCGCCCTGGTGCACCTGCCCGCACCCATCCGCCTGCACCTGCCCGCTTGCCTCGTGCACCTGCCTGCCTGCGCGCATCTGCCTGCACCCGCGTCCACTTCCCATACACGCCCGCCCGCTCGCGTGCACCTTCGTGCACACATATGCCTGTGCCTGCCCATGCGCACCTGTCTGCGCCCGCCGGCTCGTGCCTATTTGTGTGCACCTGCCCGCACCCACGTTCGTGTATTTAAGTTTGCATTCATGTCCCTGCCCACTCACATCTTTGTCCGGACTTACCCACAGCCACCGCTTACTCACGCTTTACCACCCATACCCACAGCTTGCGCCTGCCCACGTCCACCTTCCCGTACGTGCCTGCCTCACCCCCATCCTCCTGGTGGCCCATGCTCACCTGCCTGCGCCCGCTGGCCTGTGCCTGTTCGCGTGAACCTGCCAACACCCACCTGCACCCCTCTGGCTGCGTGCCCATGTCTGCCTCGCATCCCCCTGTGCCCACATCCGTCTGCGCCTGCCCGTGTGCGCCCACGTCCTCCTGCTCACGTGCATTAGTATACCCATTATATAATGACATCCCATAGACATGACCAGTATGAGTAGCTAGATTATTGTTGTAGTACTATTTTGCAGCAATGGAATGAAGTATGAATATATGTCTAGCAAAAACCAATCGGAAATTTGTCAGTATGGTGTTCTTTACAGTGTCTTTTGAAGGATCTTTAAGAAAGCCACAGTGTCGTTTCTGTAACTGGCCTGGGGTAAGCATTCAACTGCTTGTGCCCCTGTAAGTTGTGGAACCGGCCAGGAGTCTGATTGGACTATTTGCTTGTGTGTGCGCCTGAGGCACTGTACTATATTTTTGGACTGCACCCCATTCCTAAGCGGTCCTCGTTGTTCTCCGAGGATCACATGCTCTCTCAGGTCCTTGTGACCCCTTGTTAACCCCTTTCCTCTATAGCCCTTGTTCTCTGTTTAGTGCTCCCCTTGTTCCCAGTTTGTGTCCTTGTTTCAGCCTACTATATCGAGTACAGTTACCCTTTCCGGATCCTAGGATCCCTCCCCTCTATAAGTAGAGACTCGTAGCTACCTT
>QLOT01014506.1:0-22579 GCA_003313875.1 Russula aff. compacta | reverse complement strand
TCATGGCACCTCCCATTATTGTTCTCTATGACGTTCCATCCGCGAGTCCTGAAGCATGGGCTCCCAATATATGGCGAATTCGGTAAGCGTTTCTTTTTTACAGCGTTCATTCGTTTCGTGGAACTTATAATACTCTCCTCTGAGGTTTGTGCTCAACTTCAAACGTTTGCTTTATCGAACGGCTTGGGTTGAGTATCAAGATGTGGAACGGACGTTGCGCTCCATCGGTGCTCCTCCTGCATCCATTGGAGGAGATGGACGGCCTGTGTATGCACTCCCCGCGATTTTGGTGCCTCAGCGACCGTCCGAGCCACCCATAGTTCTCTCCACCGCCAACGCCATTGTCGAATACTTGGAAACGATGCACCCCGCAAGGCCAGTGTTCCCGGACGGGTCCAGGGCGCTTCAACTCGCTTTCGTACATTACTTGAACGATGTGGTGGTGAAGCCTCTTCTGGCCATCATGATCCCTCTTAGCCATATCCGACTCCCCGAGCATGTGCAGGCTCACTTTCGGGGACCTACCAGGGCGGGAATGCCAGGATATCTTGCGCCGGGACCACAGCGCGAGGGAGCGTGGTTAGCAGTGAAGGAGAAGTTTGACTTTCTTGCAGGCCTACTCGACAAAAACTGTGGTCCAGACGGGGACGGTCTCGTTGTGATGGGTCGCGAACTTTCGTATGCAGATTTTGCTATTTGTTCACTACTTCTTTGGATTGAGCGGGTCTCACCACACGATGGGTGGATGCGGATGAGACAGTGGAGTGGTGGGCGGTGGGTTCGTCTATGGGATCGGTGCAGGGATTACATGGACGTGTGTTGATGCCCTGCGGACAGCTTTCTCTGTGAGAAAGAAAGAAATCTTACGCTTACTAGTACCGTATTATAATACGATGCCTCTTATTTACTATTCTGTTCTTCGACGAGGTCAGCGATGGGCTGCAGCAAAGCCATTTCAAGAGTTGTTTGGATCACGCATAATGACGGGCGCCTCGTCATTCGTACCTCCACTACTACCGTACATGGCCTCACCTACTTCGTCCTATGCCCCTTCCTCCTCAGCAGTGACAATCCCAACCCCTGGCAAATCAATTCTTAAACGTCCTCCTCCTGCTCAGCAGTCTTTCTTCTCCCGCATCTCAAAATATCTGCCAACCCAAAGCCAACCCCAAGTGACCACTGGTGATGAAACGAGGGCTCTCAAGAGGGCTCACTTTATCCTGCCTGAGCTCGTCACCATCTATCCAATATCTGCTACGAATCCTCCCTCTACTCCGACACTTAAGGAAGAGAAGAGGTCTATTGAGCAACGTGAGGCGGAGCGCCGGCGGCGGGTCGTGCGAGGTAACTCTGTAAGCCAGGGAGGCGACCCTGACGAGTGGTGGAGCCTTGAGAAGGTCGAATCATTCTACAGAGAGTGCTGCGTGAGTCGAGATGATCCTCCATCAACAGAGATCTCTACTGCGTTCAAGGTAATTGACTATCCGTTATCCTCTACGCGTCTCGTCTGATCGTTGTCAGAGTGCTGCGAGGACATCACCGCGCACTGTCGACTTTTCTGGCGTCCAGCTGAACCCTACATCGGCTGCGATACTCTCCGACGTATTTACAATCGAATGGGGCTTGCGCAGATTAACTTTCAAGGAGTGTAGCATGGACGACCGAGTCCGTAACAAGCGTTCTGACACGTTTTAAGCGTACTGATCCGGTACACAGATATTAAAACCGATCCTACACGCCCTTCTTATTCCGGGGACACTCACATTTCTATCTGTTGCTTCCAATCGACGTCTGAAAGCGCCAGCATTCCGCTTGATCGGCGCTTTTATGATTAAGGCGTGTAACACTCGTGACACGGACTTAGCGTGGACTCTAAAGTCTCTTGTAGGCAAAAACCCTTCAGTTCATCGACCTTTCACAGAACTCGCTGGACAAACGCTCGATTGAATACATCGCGAATGCACTTCCCCAAGCTCCCGGACCTGGTCTATCATCTCTCAGATTGGACGATTGTTTTCTCAAGCCGCAGGCGCTTGAGGCTTTGGGTATGTCAGTGAGCGGGTTCTCACTGGCAGCTTTGCTAATTGATTATAGCGCATGCGGTACGGACGTCGTCACTCCGAAACATATCTCTTCGGCATAATCGTATCAATGCCACCGGCGCGGTTGCAATCGCACTAATGATCCGCGACTATCCGGACGTCGTTTCAGGTGGTATCACGCCTGCGTCATCTGCGCCATCTACACCGCCTATGTCCCCTGCAGCAGCTTCGCCATCGCCGTTGCCGAATGTCGCGGGCCAACTACCCCCTCCTGTACCATCACGGTCAAGTGGCGTATTACCTCCACCGCGACATCCAACACAGACCCTCCAACCGACATATACTCCATACATCCCACGATCGCGCCGGGGTCCCCCAGCGTCTACGGCTGCTATAGATCCGCTTTCAGCCACCGGGCAGCCAATTCCGTTAATTACATCGTCGGCTCAGGGTGGAGTGACAACGCGGCATTCTGTATCATCTTCTGGCCCACTGGGGACACATCAAGACCACGGGCCAAGTGCCGCATTGCTAGACAAAGTGAGAGCACTCGACGCCCTTCCCCGGCTCGGTGCTCTCAGGACCCTAGATCTCAGGGGTAATGATATTCGGGTGAGTCATGAATATGTGACACTGGAGTGCCTGTTGAACTGTTGCAGAGCGGAATTACTTACGTTGCCCAAGTATTGAAGCGCAACCGAACGCTGAAGGTTTTGAATCTCAGCGAAAATAAGCTTGAGGTAGCTGGGCTCGTGGCTATCGCGGAGGCATTGGTCCGTTTTCACACTCATTGTGAACTGTAGTGCTAACTCGGCTACCAGAAATACAATTCGTGTCTTGAAACGCTTGATTTGAGTAAGAACCCGTGCTGTGGGCCAGGACTTGATGGGGTAAGCACGAGCGATTCTTTTGCTCCAATTCTCTAACACATCTGATTCTAGGTTCAATCCCTACGCACGGCATTCACTCTCAACACGGCGTTGAAGCGGTTGTTCTTGTCATCAACAGGCCTTATGTCAGCTGGCGCCATCGCCTTGGCGGAATTTCTTCCAGAATCCGTGTCACTGCTTCACCTTGACCTTACTATGAACACGCTTGATCTAGCGGGTGTCATGGCGCTTAGCTCTGGTTTGAGGGCGAACCATGTGATGCGTTGCTTGGATCTCCACATCCCACCGGATGATGAGGAAATGGCTCGGTACGTCGTTTTCCGTTTAAGAATTGGCTTCCAGAAATGAGCTGCGTCGCAGGATGTGTCGTGATATCTTGAACACATGTATACGCAACACTGAGGAGGCAGAACGCAACGCTCAACCTTCCTCCGCAAATAGTACCAGCGGTCGAGGGCAGGGAAAAGGTGTTTGGGGCATGATTGAGGAGAGTAAACTTGCCAAGACATTCCGCAAGGGCCATGAGAAGAAGGTCGAGTCTTGCAGCCCTTATGAGCCGCCTGAAAGTTTGCTTATCCCGGGAGGCACACAGAACGAGAGTGAGGCTGTAGTACAGGCCCAACGGTACAAAGATCAGCTCCAGGAATTATTGGCTCGCTCGACAACTTTGGGGAGAAGTGCATCCAAAACACAGGCAGACCTTGAACTTATCGAGCGGGTGAAGGCGTTGTTACCTACACTTGCGGAGATCATTGGAACCCGTTCGGACTCTGCTTGCCTGGACGAACTCCTCACTTTAAATGACACGCTCATATCTCTCCTTGCCCACACCTCCCCCAAACCAAGGCCTAGTCTCCAAGGCTTAGGAATAGAACTGAACGGGCTAGGGGACCCATCGCCCGACGCCGACAATGGCAGCAGCTTTCTCGACGACCATGTTCTTACCCCAGGCGATAATACCGAGGAGCCCGAGGAGCTCATTGACGACGATTCTCTATCAACGCCACGGTTAGACAAAGGTAAAGGAAAGGCTCCTCCAGAACCCGAAATTGTCGAACCAGTGCTGAGCCCTGGTGGCTTTGCCGTAGCGGATTCAGACGACGAAGAGGGGGGGCATGAAACAGAACCAGGAGAGAGTGACCCTTGCTCACCCACTGATCTGTGAGCCTATCGGTCACATCCCCCTGCACATTGTTATTCTGACCACACAATTGTAATACAATCAGCTCGAGGAGCTGGATCGTTGAGGAAGGGGAAATCTTCCGCAAAGGTACTAAGCTATTAGGTCCCGAGGAAATGGAAGGTGAATTTGCTGGAGAAGAGCTGCGGATTGAGGTTCGGTCTTTCTCGTTCAGCAGATCTGGGAATCGAGGGCGGCTCACCGTAGTTACTTCAACAGTTACTGGAGGCTCAGGTCGAACGCCCTCCTCCGCGTGCTATCCTGGATGACCTATCACTGGCGCTGGACACGTTGCCCGCCAATGTTGGCTCTCCAGTCATGGAAGAGCAACCGAAACCTCTGCCCCCACCATACATTTCTCGTCGATCTTCATCGTCTTCTCTCACGTCACCGACCCAACCTCCGGAAGACAGCGCTGGCACGACAGAGAGCCCAAGTACCCCCTCCCCACTGTCGCCACTTCCACGACCGCATCTATCTAGGATAAAGGAATCGGGCACCTCCTTTGAAACTAGATGAAATCCGATGTTATAACCGTCACTGCGCCACCCAAATAGTGATGGATCGCTTTATGCCATACCCTGGTTTTATACCCAGACACCAGTCACCCGAACCGTTAAGTACCTACTACTTCCTGCCCAGCAAGTCTGTCACATATCCTTGCCGATCGTCCGCTTTCGATACGCACGCCGATAATCTGACGACGGGCTTAATTTCGCACTGTACAACTTCGCACATTGCATACAGTACATCCGTTTTTTTTTTGGTTTTTTTTTACACGATGTGCTCGTTAGCTGACATTTCTCATCGAACATACAACCAAGGTCCTTTCTCCCCCCCTCTCTGGGAGGGCTCGAATATATTACCTCCCGCGTCTCATTTATTGATGCCGAAGAAGCCCGGCGCCATATATATAATAACGCATGGGTAGCCATTGCCCTTTGGCATAGCGGTTGCGTGTGGAAATTTTTGCATGCTTACGAAAATATAGGTTGCGGTCATACGAGAAAAGCATAGAATAGTCGTGGACTTTAGTTACGAGTCTGTTGGGATTGATGTCATGACTATCATCGCTTCGGGCAGCTGCCAATGGAGTCACGACAAAGGAATTAGAGCACCTACAAGCTAGCCGTCTCACGGTTCATCAAGAGATGAAATTGGATACGGCACACTACTTGAATGGAGACATGATCTACAATTACGGCACCGAGTCACGGATAGGGCCTGCGAGCCCAAGTGATAATCAACGCACAAATCTGCAACCATTTTGGGTATGCTTACTCGTTGAATGGGCACTTGTACCCAAGGTCCGCATACCAATGAGACACCAAAGTGAGTGGACAATCACGATTTACAAAGAGCCATGCATTGACACCAGGACGAGCGCAGGGTGCATACATCATCGAGATACACATAATATCAACCACCTTCCTTGCCCTTGTCAGTTCTTATATACAAGGGACTGACAGTCAGCCGCAGAGACCAATCCGATATTCCAGTAGATGGCACGGGGGGTCACTTTGACAACATCATCTACATCGATAACAAACAGTTTAGCAGAGATGGACAGGAAAAGTTCTAATAGTACCTACCGAGACGAATTCTGCATCGCAGAAATCACGGGAGCGTGTTTAGTAGACGTGGGCAAGAGGAGAGGGTAGATGCGCACCGTCATAATTTATCTGGCCGTCCCCATCGATGTCTGCCTCACGGATCATCTCGTCGACTTCCTTGTCTGTGAGTCTCTCACCTATACGCACAGGTCATCACCAATGAGAACGCGATACTTTTCTGGGAGAAAAAAGGCGAAGAGAGGGGCCTACCGAGACTAGTCATGACATGTCGCAACTCTGCCGCAGAGATAAAGCCATTGCCGTCCCTGTCGAACACCTTAAACGCCTCCCTGATTTCCTCCTCCGAGTCTGTGTCGCGCATCTTGCGCGCCATCATTGTAAGGAACTCGGGAAAATCGATCGTGCCGTTGCCGTCCGCGTCTACTTCGTTGATCATGTCCTGCAGCTCTGCCTCTGTGGGATTCTGGCCTAGCGACCGCATGACGGTGCCAAGCTCCAAGGTCGTGATTGTCCCATCACCGTCTGTCAAATGTTCCTCAAGAGTTAGAGATCGTTCGTTCCTGTACAAGGGAAAGACGCGAACCTCTGTCAAAAAGAGAGAAGGCCTCCTTGAACTCTGTGGAGATGGCGATTACTAGGTCACGCTCGCATACCAAAGAAAGGGACGACATACCGGATATCTGTTCTATTTAACTCATTGGGTTTACCATCTGAGGATTATCAGAGGGGTATATGCACACCTTCAGACTAGTGTCGCGAGGGATAGGGATAAGAGTGGTCAGAAGACCGCCTATGCAATCGGAAAAAAAAGAACTCACTAGTTGATCAGCCATTTTTTGAAGGCTTTGGGTAGATGGGAAAGGGTGGGGGATATATAGAGGGGCAAGGAGGAGATGAAAGAATGACAGGCGAGGGGTAGTCGTAGTTGTGTTGTGCAAGAAGGCAGGGCTTTAATTGGAATACACCTATTGCATCACGGCGATCGCCGAGACTAAACCTGTGTGGCGACCCCTTTATCTCATCATCTCATGAGACCGCATTAATAGTCCGTAAGTAGACACCACTGTCAACTAAGAATCATTAATGTCTACCAGTCCTCCTCTTCCTCCTCTTCCTCATCACTATCTCCCAGCTTCTTGTTCCGCTGCATTAGCGCTGCCGCAAGCGCCGCAGTTAGATCACCACCTGCTGCTGCGCCGCTTCCGCTACTTTCTGAACTTGCTGCGAGCGCAGCAGGGGAAGGCGCCGGTGGTGGCCCATCCGTCTTGCGAAGAGAGTGGACACCCTTTCCCTGAATCGATGCCAAGAGATCCGCACGACCAGGTGGAAGTGATGTAGACATGCCAATTACTTGTCCGCCTCCCCCGGGCGGCGGGGGCGGAGGAGGAGGTGGAGGTGGAGGAGGAGGTGGTGGTGGTGGTCCCCCACCTCCCTGAGGAGGTGGCGGTGGTGGAGGTGGTGGCGGTGGTGGCGTAGCGTCAGAGCTACTCGGGGGAGGAGGCGGTGGTGGTACAGACGGAGGCCCTGTTCTTCCAGGTGGAGGCGGGGGCGGTGGCGGTGGCGGTGCAGGCGGCGGTGCAACTGGACGGCCCGTGGGGGGCGGCGGTGGCGGCGGAGGGGGTGGCGGGGGAGCGATTGAGATGGGACGTGAAGGTGGTGCGGGGGGTGGCACGGGAGGCGGCGGGGCAACTGGCGCGCGGGAAGGCGGAGGTGGTGCACGCGGGGGCGACGGGGTGACGGAGATACGTGCGCTAGCAGGAGACGGAGGAATGCGTGAGGGAGGTGTACCACGAGACGGCGGGAGCGAAAGCGGAGCGGGAGGGGGTGTGGCCGTTGATGATGAAGTCGAGTCCTGCTGTGCGTGCACGGCTCGTCGGGGTGCAGGAGGTGCGGGCTTCTTCTTTGGTCCTCCGTTGGCCGGAGCTTCACTCTTCTGGGTGTCACGCACGAAGTTTTTGATGAAGTCCATGTTCTCCTCAATGACAGCCTGGTCAATGCCGTGGGCTCTGAGATCACCGAGGAAAGCAGTCCAAGATGGGTCGACTCCAGAAGATGTGAAACCTTTCTCAGGATCATAGCCCATATGAGCAACGTGGACGAACGACCCTGCGGTCGGGGCAGAAATGAGGGATTTGTCGATCGTACCCCCCTTGCCTATGCTCTTCTTTTTCGGTGCTGAGTCTGCCTTAGCTTTCGCTGCGAGAGTGAGTACATGTTGGTACGATTAGGCAGAGGACATACATTTGATCTCTTTGCGATTGGAGACCTGCTTGTGAAAATTCTTTGCATCACCCTCGGCGGGGAAGACGAAACCAATCATGCATTCCTATCCCACGGGCGTTAGTTGGTGTGGAATAGAACGTGTGTACAAGCACGTACATCGCCCGCAAAGGAATGAAAGAAGACGCGATCCTGATGATACTCAAAGCCACTATAGATCTCGTGCTCCCAAAGTATACCACGGGTGCCTGCGATGTCGACGAGACAGAAGAAATGGGCCCCTCGGGCACGGTCCGCTATGAGTACGAGGGCGCCTTGTAAGCCACCGTATGACCACGAGTGAGGATCGGGGTAGGCAAAATAAATACGAGCCAGGGAAGCGGCTAAGATCTTTGTCGGCGTTGGAATGATAGACCTCACGAGATTCTTTTCGTTGGCCGATAAGGTGGACGAGGATGGCATCGCGGTTCGAGTTGAAGTTCCCTGGGCTACGCACCATACAACAACTGGAATGGGCCTCTCACTGCATCACGGGCACATCCATCCCCGGCTCACGGCATCTCCCGTCAGTTATATGATATGACGTCGGTCGGGTCGATGGGTTCAACACACCATGTCCTCTCACCACCAACAACCATCGGAGCAGCTGTATTCTATCCAGCCTCATCCTGCCGTCTGTGCCCACATGTTTCCTTGATTGGCCTAAAATTCTCAGAATACAGCAGAAAACTAACGACCCCGCAGACCTGGCTGGGGATCCGCAGTCCGGCCGTGGCCTCACTTCACAGGCCGGAGTAGGGGCATTCAATGCCCGGGAACCTCACGTCCCCTCAAAGGACATCTTGGACAATGTTGAGCAACCCAAGGTATGCTTATATGCTTCATGGTGATAACATTCCCGTTAATGCGATCGAATTTGTTGTAGAGCCGTGAGGAGTTGCGTGCCCGTGCAGCAGAGCTGAATAATGGGAAATGAGTTGTCCCTCAAGAAATGTCGAACCTCTCTATGTAACGTGTAATGTTGTTGTCGAATGATACAAGAGTCAGAGATCAGAATTGGTGTCAGAATGACCACCTGAAAGTGGCGTGACAAGTGTGATGTGACGCGCTGAACGCGTCGTCAGTTTGTACGCGCAAGCACCTGCACGCATCCCTTCGCTGCCCTCTACACCAATTTCCTCATCCCCACTCTCAATACTCCAACATGGTGCGCTGTCCTTATCACTGTTATTGTGCATCTATAACTCATCCACCTATCGCCAGTCTATAATGGAACATAATGGTGGATCGGTCATTGCAATGGCCGGGAAAGACTGCGTCGCTATTGCTAGTGATTTGCGTCTTGGTGCCGGTGCAATGACGGTAGCATTGAACTTTGAAAGGGTAAGCCGTAGTCCTCCATCGTCCCGTAACATGGTTCACAATGCATACGTGCGGGGGTAGATATTTCCTGTGACCGATAGGATATACCTGGGTCTCACAGGCCTTGCCACAGATATCACAACTTTGTTCGTCTCTTTGACCACATCCTCATAGTGGTGTATTGTTCTTATCAACCACTAGGCGTGATCGGTTCCGTTACCTTGTGAACATGTTCACTATCAAAGAATCCCGCACCATTGAACCTTCTACCTTTGCCCATCTCGTTTCTAGTACACTTTATTCACGACGCTTTGGACCATACTTCACCGAGCCAGTGCTCGCAGGATTAGAACGCACGCCCTCGGGTGGCTTCAAGCCATATATCGCAGGCGCGGACCTCATTGGCTGTCTGAACTTTGCGGAGGACTTTATTGTAGCAGGGACCGCGTCAGACAAGCTGTTTGGTGTTGCAGAAGGCCTATGGGAACCAAACCTTGGTCCGGAAGACCTCTTTGAGACGATTAGCCAAACGCTGCTTAATGCTGTTGATCGAGACGCGTTTTCGGGCTGGGGAGCTATCGTATATATCATGTGAGTTCAACGCAGTATCCAAGTCGCTTCTCTTATCATTATCATGAACTTTTCAGTACCCCAGAGAAGGTTATCACTCGCACATTGAAGGGCAGGATGGACTAGCTTAATACCTTCAATACAGGGATTTCCGTCAGAAGACAGCATAATGTGATTGTGTCTCGTAAAATTGAATATTCTGTACAATTTATGACCGCTGGAGCGTGATGTCCTGCCCAGCCTTGAGTAATAATTTGGTTAATAAGGTACTGGTAAGCCATTAATATTGATCGTGTTGGTCTACACAGGACATCGTATGCACGTACTAATGACTTTTTGTCGGTGAAGTAGTGGATTGTGATTTCTAGCGAAGCGGTCTAATGCGCCGCCTCACCCTTGGTATGGGTGCATCACATCCCTGGGTCTTCTTGCGGGGCTCGGTAAACCGGGGGTTCGACAGGCGGACAAGCCTGTAGCATTTCTTCGGCGCGATCGTAAAGAGCGGCATGCCTGCGTCCTGCACTCAAATCATTTAGTGGCACGCGTCCGCACAGACATTGACTTACTGCGATTACTAGTGGTTGGGAAGATAGAAAATGCGAACATGGTCACGGCAATCGCAGTGCACGAAATCCAGACATTATGCTTCTGCGAGGCCGCAGCAAGTAGGATCACGCTCGCAAGCAAACACAGCGTCCCACCGGCGAGCGACGCGACGGGGATATGCCCGAGACCCTCCACGTGTGAACTCGGCCGGACGTCCCAGAACAACAGCGCGCGGATCACCCATGGGGACTTGATCCACCCCGCGCGTCTGCGCACGCCCAGCGCCTCGAGCGCGGCCTCGCCGGCTGCCTCGATCTCGGTGATGCGCTCCGCAGCCTGCAAGCCGAACCTGCCGTCCTCCGCCAGCAGCGCCATGACGCGCGAGATGCCGCGCACGGTGCGCGTGAGGAACGTTCGCGCGCGCCCGTCGGTGGAGAGGTCCGCGCCGCGCTGCTGTAGCTCGCGCACCCGGTGGCGCGCGCCGTCGATCTGACCCGTGATGCGGACGGCGAGGCGGTGCGTGCGCCGGATGTTCGCTTGCAGCAGGAGCGCACGCGCAACGCCCGAGCCCGTGCCGATCAGGTCGAGCGTGAGCCCGACAAAGGCGAACCAATTGGTTGCGCGGCCGATGGTGGTCTTGTTGGAGCTGCTCGTGATGGAGATCATCGACGCTTGGACGCCTGCGATGAATGCACCCTAGAGCATACCAGTTCCGGTCGGTGTGAGGAGCGGGCCGTAGGTCAGGGCAGTCATTATAATGTGAATTTGCAACACGCACGACTGATATTAGGGAGTTGATGGTGTCGAGAAGCGCCTTGTTGCCTTCGGTTTCTCGCTGAAAGTGCTTAATGGGTGTCTTGATCTCGAGCTCATCAAGGAAATTGACAATGGCGAGGAGTTGGTCATTCGTAGATACACGCTGCAGAGGGTTATCAGTGCCTTCGGTTCGAGAGGTCATTGTCACTGGGGAACTCACGAGCGCTGCGGTCAAGTCCACCTCAAGATTTATGGAAGAAATAAGCGCGAGTGCCCTGTCACCAAACGGAGATAAATTGATTGAACTGCCAAGCCAGCCGCTAGTCGGAGTCTCGGTCTCTCGGATCCCTCAATCGGGCACAAGTTATCTGGGCAGGGCAAAATAATCGTACCTTGCCTTATGTTGTGGTAAGTGGTACTGGTAGCATGTAACATCGTCCCGACGTGCAGCTCTCAAGGCGCCCTTACGGCGGGAGGCGTGCACGCAGCGCACAGTCAGCGACCTGGTCGATGAGGTTGGAGTTTGCTGTATGGTACCAAGTGTGAATGTGTACTTAGTTACGGAAATATGTACGCACTAAGTTGCTCAATATTTAATACAATGCCGTGTCCTCCTCGGGATATAGTATAACGTGAGAATACATACAAACGGATATCATGCAATCGATCCCCGTCTCGTGCCAACCGCAAAATAAACAAAACAAGATGTTCGAGTTTCGTCGGCCACTACGTGAATTGGCGCGAACACGACACCCACGCATACCACATCATCGTCTGCAGCTGCAGCACGTCCTCCTTCCATATCCGCTCTAGATTTTGCGCACGAAACTCCTCTGTCAAACGTGTGCATCGCTCGATATTCTCTGGGCTGACAAAGTCCGCCGCTACCTTGATGCAGTCAGATAAATTGCATACCTATCAAAGCGAGCCGTGGTCAGCAATATGCTCTTCAATTTGAGTGTGAAGTGAAATGGAACACACTTGATGCGCGCACCCAGCTGGGATAAACACCGCCTCGCCTTGTCTTTGAATAACCTGGTGGCTCCTCACACCTGTCTTTGAGTATAGTTCGGCGCGCAGCTGCTTATCGAGGTAGAACTGTTGTGAGTGAATGGGGTCCAGCCCATTGGCTAACTTGAAACGATCGCTCAAGAATTTCCTAATCGCTGGGGCATCCTCTGCACGGAAAAGATCCCACCGTGCACCGCCGGGCGTACCATCGGCACACGGTTCTGCATGCACCATTATGTTCACTGCATCCGCCATGTCCATGTGAAGACGTGTTGAACCTTTAGAACCTTCCGTGTCCCCCGTGGCAAATGCATTGTACATCTTTGGGCCTACTCTCCCCAAAATCAGCCTCTATAGTCCATCAGAAGGGAAGATTTGGGCATACCGAGGTCGGGCGCGACGACGTCTTGAGGAAAGTGCGACGAAATGTTGAGCACGCCATCGCGGCGACAATAGCTCGGAATCGGCACAGCGCGGGCAAAGTCATCGTACAGCTCCGGAAACGCACTCTTGAAATCAGTCGATGGTGGCCAATCTTTCAACTTCCACACACGGGTGTCGTCCCGTTCTCCATATTTACCAAACAGGGCAAAGAACCAACCAACTGTGACATCTCGTTTGACTTCTGTGACGCAATCCACGACCGTGCAGCTATCGTCACCGTGTTTCTCGATGAAGTACTGCGGACTCCATTTAATGCGGAATTTATCAAGAACTCCCTTGACAACGAGTGGGCGACCCTCGACCCAGACTTGTCGAAAAGTTTCCTCGGTGAGAGTCGAGTCGCTGAACGTTACTGTTGGATGGAAGGGAATATCGTCCTCGGGGGTGATGGGGTTTATAGATAACGCTGGCGACTTTGATTTCAGTCTTTGAGACAATTCAGATGCGGAAGTAGATGGTGAAATGGGGAGGAGCGGACTAGACACAGGCTCTGAGGTAGAGGATGTCGTGGCCACTTCGATGTCAGGCGGAGTATTCTCTACCATCACCGAAGGTACGATGCCGTCCGCCGATGGCAAAATCGGAACAGGCGACGGTTTTATAGGAGAGCTCTTGTCGGGTAGCAAAGGTTGTGGAGTTGCTGGTGATGAGACCGATGTCTTCACTTTTGAGGGTGGCGACAATTGTTTGTTATCCGGAAGATGAGGATGCGCTGCGACAACGGCGGCAAGTAGATCGAGATTCGCCAACGAACTGCTAGCATCAAGCGGTGTCGGATAATGTAACTCAGGAATCGCATTTGCTGGGGTTCGCTCTCTTGAGGGGCCTGCGTGCTTGTCTTCGTCTAGAATGGCGCTCATCTCCGCCACGGCTGAACGAAGCTCCGACTCTGCAAAACGCGAGATGGGAAAGAATTGTTGAAAAGAGTGGCTTTCACGGGGGACGCATGCAACGAGGCGTTTTTCAGGATCACGACGATCCTTCGGCGCGCTCGCGGGAGTGGTGTTTGGGGGTATTGAACAGAGTTTCGCGTAACAATCTACGCATGCCTCACGCCCGCATAGGCGACACATCCACGACAAAGAGAAGAGTGACGTTGAGCAAGTGTCTGGTGTATTCAATCAGCGGCGTGTCAAAACAGTGGGGCTTCTTACCGCATGTTGCACGGACTTCAACCTCGCGAGGGCGGCAGATGGTGTCTTTGTGCTCCAAATACTTGATCTCTCTCTGAAGAACTGGGAGAAGCCTTGCCGCTACTACACGCTTTTCTGTGAAGTCAGCGATGCTATGCAAAGAATACAACACGACGCCCCACCTTGACAGTATTGACATGCTCTTGGCGTAGTTCTGAATTCCATGAGTGAGGAAATTTAACCCGCCCAAGGGTCTGAGTAGGCTTGGATTTGAAACCTGTCCCACGACATACACCGGCGGCGTCGCGTATAATGAAGCGAATATCACGGAAACGACAAGTATCCTTGCCATTGCGACGGGAGCAGGAAGTACACCTTGAGAGTTTGGCGTCTTTATAAGCAGCAGCAAGACAAAATTTGTCTTGCATCTCCGTTCGTAGACCTGCTTCTGAGTGTGCTGCAGACAGTGTGAGAGATCGCCACAAGGCCGTGTACAGCCTTAGACAGAGTCCGACATACGGGATGACGAGGAGTCGGTTGATTCGGACTTGATACGCTTTGAGGAGGATGACTCTCCAGCGCTGAGAGCGGCAGAGAGCGCGCGTTTCTTGCCCTTGCTTTTAGCGGTTGGCATTGTTGGAGGGCGGGGCGTGCGTGCGTGTGTTATGGGAGCAGAAGCGGGACCCAGGACAAGAGGACGCCGCCGCTTACTGCGGAGCTGGCGGCCCGGGATACCGTCTAAATAATAGCTAACGTAAATGCACGTGATCGCTTTTGTGCGTGCACTGGGCCTTGGCCCTGTGGCCAAAGATTGCCAGTGAATCCGCCTTGCGGGAGAAGGCAGTGAAAAGGACCTCCCTGAATATAAAGATTTTTACACAGTAAAATTGTGGTTGGGGTTTGGATAGTTTATTGTCCACTTTCCACTTCGACACTGTTTTCCCACGTGAGAACCTTGATAAGGCTTATTTTTCAGCGGTAAGACCGTTAGCATAGCTGGCACAACTGATACGACATGGCCAGTACTCTCACAGAATACCTCGATTCGCAACAAGAGCTCGAGAAGGAAGCTGCCTTGGCGCTTCCTTTCTCGTTCTCTCATTGTACTTACCCCCGTGGCCCCATTCGCCAGGCTATCTACCTTTGTATCACCTGTGCTTCGCGGCGCGGCATCTGCTCCTCTTGCTCTATCGCCTGTCACACGGACCACGAACAGCTCGAGCTATTTCCAAAGCGCAACTTTCGTTGTGATTGCCCAACGAGTGCTCTAACACAGCCGTGTTCACTCCATGGGCATCTAGAAACTCCAAATGAGGAGAATAAATACGGCCAAAACTTTGATGGTAAGTTCTGTCGCTGTGGGCGACCGTACGATGCGAAATCGGAGCAGGAGACTATGATCCAGTGTCTCACGTGTGAGGTGCGCTTGTCGATATTTAACCAAGATACTCGCTAAGTACTTTCAGGACTGGTTTCATGAATCTTGCCTCAATCTACGTACTCGCCCGCCATCTCGCTTTCCATCTCCGGAGATCATCGCGGAGGAGAATAGCGTACAAGTGGAGCAATACGATGATTCCCGCTCAGAAGCGTCCTCTTCGGGCCTCCCACCACCCCTAATCACTGCTAAGGATTATGATGCACTTGTCTGCAGGTCATGTGTCTTAGAGATCCCTATCTTACGGACATGGGCCGGAACACCAGGGATTGCCATGGTTATTCGTGAGAGCTCTGACTCTCCATGGGAGGTCATCGGTGCGCTACAAGAAGGCGATCTTGTCGTAGACGATAGCCTAGATGCAGAAGGAATATTTCCCGCTCACGTGGAAGCACCAGATCCGAATACACCTACACAACTTCTTTCCGGAGTTGCTCCACTACCTCACCCGGACCCCGATACTCTTCAGGGGAAAAAAAGATGTCTTCTCAATTCTTCCCCCTCCGCCGATGGCCCAAGCTCAAAACGTTCGCGCACGTCGGAAACGTCTTTTGACTCCTCTCAAAAGGCGTGCCTGGCACCAGTACCGCATCCTTCTGCGCGTGCAGTTCTCGCTCAGGGTGGCACGCAGACGCTGGGTGCTGGTGACATCTTCCTCTCAGGGGAGTGGCGTAAGCGGTGGTGCCGCTGTGACTTGTGCCTTCCTGGGCTACGGGAACACCCATATCTCCTAGAAGAGGAGGAAACCTATGAACCACCAGAAGACCCGGATTCCCGTGAGCTCTCGTTGTTGGTGGCTGCAGGAACAGTCAATAATAGCTCTATAGAACTGTCATTGGAGGAACTCGGACTTCGTGCTCTCGATCGCATACCACGTGACCGCGCGCTCGACGGAATTCGCGCTTTTAACACTATGCGGTACGCTGGTGATCATGTCCCTTGATGTATGCAGATGCGACTATTACTTCAGAGACGACCTCAAGAATTTTCTCAGGCCCTTTGCACAAGAGGGCAGAGAAGTCGCGGAAATGGATGTTCGCAGATTCTTTGAAGCACGCGCAGAGGTTGCGCGTATCGGGCAGAAGCGATGATACAGTAACTCCGTATTGCACTATGACAACTATCATCGCCTATCTTTCGGGTAAGTGCTACTCTTTAGTTGATCTAGGCAAGGCCCACGATTCCCACCCATTAGCCTTTCTTTATGGCTTCGCATTTGCCGCTTCACCAGACCCCCTCCGATATCCCAAGAGTGCTTCATTGTTGATATGTCCATGAACCTCTTTCGAATTTAATGATCTACACTCCTGAGGAAACAGAACTTTGGTTGAGTTACCGCCATTCGTCATGGGTACAGTATCTTAAACTTGAAAAAAGCCGACTATTCCGGCTACAAGTTAGTAGGACGTTGCTTTGACGTTGCCATGCCAACATTTGAATACCTTGGGCACTGGGAGAACTCAGCAGCACTGTTATCTTTCTCTTGACCATTTGAAGGGCACTTTCAATAGTCTAGTGGCGTTGTAGCAAGTGCTTGCGTGACAACATTCGACCTTTCCAGATGGCAATGATGGACTAAAATGTTCCAAAACACTTTGTGTCCATCAGTCCCGCAAGACAATAAAGATCCCCGATTGCAGCTGCGAATTTAGATGTACTAGGTGGTAGTTGCATGAGTGTAAATTGGTAGGCAGGATTGCGCTACAAAGGGGCGTCAAAATGGGCCCGATGGTGATTAGCGGGTTCCATATCGTGTCCTTGCATAAGCCGTGTACTAGTGGAATGCTCATGAGGTGATCTGAGCGAGCGTACTAGCGCTGAGCGCTGAGTACTGAGGTAGGTCACGTGCGCGAAGAGGCGTGAGAGATGAGATCGATGAGATGATGCAGATCTAATCATTTTGACAGTGAATAGGTTCAGCCTGCGTCGTTCATATCGTGGGGCAGAGTCAGGGTCAAAGTTCGCTGCCTATTCTTCAAACATTCAACTCCTCAGTCTATTGCCCAGCAGGCTGTATATACTCAACCCTCTGTGTCAAACTCAAACTACTATCTCGGCATCACTTACTCCAGATCACGATAACAATGTCAGGTTCTGAGGGACCAGACCCTATCTTGCTTACACTCTTCGCGAATCGCTTTATGAGCGTTGCGGAGGCTATGGGGCGCTCATTGCAGCAGACCTCTATCAGCACGAATATCAAGGAACGCCTGGACTTTTCGTGCGCTTTGTTTGCTCCAGACGGTGATCTAGTTGCCAACGCTCCCTTCATTCCGATTCATTTGGGGTCCATGAGCTTGTGCGTCTAATATACTTCTTGCCCCGTAATCCGATCCAATTGAAGTTTGGCAGCGCTGTTAAATATCAGATGAAACTTCATGGAGATGATCTCAAGGAAGGGGATGTCCTGATGACCAATTCCCCCCATGCAGGAGGATCGCAAGTCTTTTCGATTTTCCCTTCTGCCTATCAGTCACAGCTTTTCTTGCTATAGGCACCTCCCGGACATTACCATAATCAGTCCCGTTTTTCATCCAGACTCCAAAGAGATCATATTTTTTACCGCGTCGCGTGGGCATCACGCAGACATCGGGGGTATCTTACCCGGGTCAATGCCTCCGACCTCTGTGAACATCTTTGAGGAGGGTGCTGAGATTGTCAGTTTCAAACTGGTGAAGGAAGGCGTGTTTGATAGCAAGGGACTGTACGAATACATGATCGACAAACCTGCAAGATACCCTGGAAGCTCCGGATGTCGGAATATCCGAGATGTCGAGAGTGATTTAAAAGCTGTAAGTCAAAAGATATCACACATGCGCTTGGATTCTTATGAATGGACTGCATCTTTAGCAAATTGCTGCCAACTACAAAGGCATTCAATTAATTCACCAGAGTACGCCTTTTTTCCACCTACGCTAGGACCTTGGTGATCATATAATTTACACCTTTGTCGTAGTCGTGGAGGATTACGGCCTTAAAACCGTTCATGAATACATGTATCATATCCGAAACAATGCAGAGAACTCTGTGCGCAACCTTCTGCGTGACGTTGCCAGGAAACTGAATACCAACGTCCTGAGTGCGATCGACTATCTGGACGATGGGTCTCCTGCACGTTCTCCCCTATAAGATGCGATAGCTGAAGTTCTAACTTATCGATGAAAATTACAGATTTGTCTTCGAGTCGAGATAAATGAAGACAACGGCTCCGCTGTGTTCGATTTTGAGGGCACAGGGTGCGAGGTTCGTGGGAACCTCAATGCACCCCATTCGGTCGTTCACTCAGCAGTGATATATTGCATGCGTGCAATGCTGGACCTTGATATCCCTCTAAATGCTGGTTGCTTGGTTCCTCTTGACAGTAAGTGCTTCTCTTCCTGCGTTGTTATACTCGTTCAGCTTTTGTGCAGTTCGGATTCCTAGTGGTAGCCTATTGGCCCCATCACGGACTGCAGCAGTCTGTGGAGGCAATGTGCTCACATCACAGCGCATTGTTGACGTTGTGCTGCGAGCATTCCATGCCTGCGCCGCCAGTCAAGGGTGCACAAACAATCTCACTTTCGGCGCAGGTGGTAAGGACAGTGGTGGTCATGCTGTCGCAGGTTGGGGTTACTACGAGGTACGCGGCTGCTTGCGTATTTTTTCTTCTGTGCGGATGCTGACTGGCCACGTAGACGATTGCGGGAGGTTCGGGGGCAGGCCCAAATTGGCATGGAACGTCGGGAGTCCACACACACATAACAAACACCCGTATCGGCGATGTCGAAATACTTGAGCGGCGATACCCCGTGCTTGTCCATACCTTTGGACTGCGCCAGGGCTCTGCTGGAGCAGGGAAATTCCACGGGGGTGAGGGCGTGATCCGGGAACTCGAATTCTTGGAACCATTGCAAGTGTCTATACTTTCCGAGGTACATTGACTTGGTTCGTGTCAACGTCGCAAAATCTGACTTGTGCTCATAGCGGCGGACGCGTGGGCCATACGGTCTCGAAGGTGGCGCACCAGGGGGATTCGGACGCAATACCTGGGTCAAGCAAGGACGTGAGGAGGATGGAGACGCTGCGGTGGACGATCTACCGACGACACGGCAGATCAACATCGGTGGGAAGGGCACGATCCGCATAGGTAAAGGGGACCGCCTGCGAATTGAGACACCCGGTGGCGGTGGTTGGGGTCACCCTACGGAACAAGAGGGTCCCCCGGTGGATGAGGTGGAATACGTCAAGAAATGGGCAGCCCGAGGCAGTTTGGCAGAGCGCGAAGCGGTGCAGGCGGGATTCTGATTACATAATCGGTGTATGGTATGTCATCACGTGATGTTGACTTTCTGTCGCGTGCTCGCGTTTCGCGTCGTGACGGGCGCCTCGCCGTGCAAGTGCGTCGCAGCGAAATATCGGCCTCACGTACAGGCAAACCATGTCATCGCAGCCGTCAATCACCTCTCTTCTCAACTCTCTACACACCCACCTCCAAACCCAGACACAGCTTCTCCCTACTCTCCATGCCCAACTCGGTCTTCCTCCTACCGCTCTCGCTGATGAGCTATCCTCTTTGCAAAGGGCTCTTACACGTTGTGTCGAGGATCAGATTGGCTCAAGAAGGAAGCAAGTACACGAATTAGAGGAGCGTTGTGAGAATCTTGAGTCCGAATGTCATAGCTACAGCACTGCCCTTGGCCCTTCAGCGAAGGGCTTGGAAATTACCGCCACAGAACTACGCAGGGAGCCTGTTCTACCGAGAAGATATGACCAACTCGCTGAACTTCAAGAGAAGCTACGGCAGGTAAGTAGCTCTTTCTAGCGCCATGACACTAGTTGACCTCGATCTAGCTATACCACACCAAGCTTGAGCAATTGATCGCTCTCACAACCCGCCTTGTTTCTATGTCACGCATCGTTGGAGACTACTTTTTCCCGGAAGATGTTCTTGATCGCTCAATCGGTTGCAACTCCGGTATACCCTACCAAGACGTATGCCCAGAGCGGTTCTCGAAACTAGAGAAAGAGCTTGTGCGAGGGAAGGGTGAAATCGTAGGCCACGCTCAGTTTCTTGCTTGGTGTTATATCCATTCATGTTCGGTAGTCCAAGCGTCTCAACCAACTATCCACAATATTCATCCAGATTGACTGGCTCCACACCGAACTCGGCATCGTACCTCCTACGCTCGAGGACTTTCCTTCATCATCATCAAATTCTCTTGGCTTACCGTCTGTTTCTCGCCCACCTTCTGCCATGGGATTTGGCGTGGCGTCACCCTCGGACCCATTTACCAGAACACCAACACCGAGCTTGCGATCCAAACCTCCATTATTATTTCCTACTTCTACAACCGATTCTTCTGAGAATGAAACTGCCTACCAGCGTACTTTCGCGCGTTTCGTTGCACAACTTGATGAAGCAGATGATGAGCTGGTCGCAGGGCGCTGCGCGGGACTTGAGGGTGTGGAGCCCACTCCTAGTCTACTTGCCTGGGCAGAGGCAACTCGCGGCGCTCTTGAGGACCTGCAGCGCCGGCGCGAAGCACATATACAAGCCATGTATGACCAACTCGAGGGGCTGTGGCGACGGATGGGCGTCCCAGATGCAGCAATGGACGGATTTGTGGACGCGCATCGTGGCAGCACGGAGGAAACGATCCGCGAGTACGAAGCAGAGCTCGAGCGCATGCTTGAATTGAAGCGTGAACGCATGAGTGCATTTGTGGAGAACGCGCGCAGTGAAATCGCCAAGCTTTGGGATGAGCTCCTCATTGGCGAGGAACAGCGTGGGGATTTCACACCCTATTTTGACGGTGAGTACTCCGGTTCAAGTTCTTATGCGAGAGCACTCGTGACCCTGCTTCTTAGATGAGCACACGGAAGAACTACTTCTCCTTCACGAAGATGAGATTAGGCGGCTCAAAGAGGAGCGGCAGACAAAGGCTCATCTTCTCCCGAGCGTACGCAAGTATTTCGACATTTGCGAAGAAGAGAGGGAGCTTGCAAACACAGCGTCGGACCAGAGCCGCCTCTTAGGGCGAGGTCCGCGAGATCCAGGGCGACTCTTGCGCGAAGAAAAGATGCGCAAGCGTGTTAAGAAAGAGAAGCCGAGGGTAGGTGCACTTTTACCATGAGCAGCAATGCGGTGGTGCTGACGGAGATAGTAGCTCGAAAAAGACCTCCTCACATCCATTCCTGCATGGGAAGCGGATACAGGTCGCCCATTTCTCGTGCATGGGGAAAGTATGTTGCAAATTCTGCTCAGTACAGCTGGCGCAGCCGACAAGGAAAACCGGCGAGGGGCGAAACTACGTGCGGGTTCCGTGCCACCTCGGGCGACCACACCAAACTCTGCACCTGGTAAAGGCGTGGTCACACCGGCCGTGCGCCCTGCGTCGAGCATGGGTCGTGCACAGTCGGTGCCGAATAAACGGCCGCGACTCGCGGAGACCAACGTCGTCCAGATGCCCGGATTCGTGCCTCGTTCCGCGAGCGGGTCCACCGCAGGAGGTGCTGGCCACCCACCAAGCAAGATCGCGATGCCCGTACCCGTGCGTGCGTCATCGTCTGTCGTGCACTTGCAGGCTCCTCGCGCGGTGTCCGCCACAATCCCAAGACAACATGCCGCGCTCGGGATCGGGCGACCGTCATCGAGAGCACCGCTGGCCTCGAGCGTGGGCGCTGCACGCTCAGCATCGGGTCCGTACCGCGCGCTTAGCGTCGGCTCTGGACTTGGCACGTCCACGTCAAGAAATCCGCAGGCGATCGCTGTCAAAGCGAAGCGCGCACGGAGAGAGAGCTTCCGTCCACGACCGAGTGGAGATTGGATGCCAGTCCCGCAGGGGCGATATGGTGGCGGCTTGGAGGAAGATGCGCTGAAAGAAGAGGATGAGGATACATGATTGGTCGAGATGGTTGCTTTTTTTCTCGTGTTCCCTGCGCATTTTATTCGGCTTCTCTAGCAGAGTCCCGCGTGGCTATCCACGCGCTCATGGTTTTTATGGTAGTACATTTATTGTGTTGCGAGTGTACGATAGTCCGAGCTGTTGTACTATGCAACCTTCTTGGAAATTGGGACGAGATCTCGAGCCCGTATACATGTCCAAGTCTATGATGATATCTACACTCTCCGTCATGATGTTAGGTCATCTGAGGGGGAGGATGTCGAACGTAGGGAATTTGGCATCAAAGCCTCGGCGTACGCGCACGCCCAATGTCAGCGGCATACTTCGCCTACAAAGAAGTTAGCAGGTATATACAAGAGCCACACACGTAGTAATCACCATTTCGACCTCTCGTTTCTCATAACCACACTTTTCATAAAACGCTGAGAAAAAAAAACCCCCGGTTAGTGAAACAAGTTTCCCGGAGACAGACGCCCAGACGGACCAATGTTAGATTCGTTGCAATTGAGGATGGTCTTATAGCAGCCGA
>QLOT01014503.1:0-30772 GCA_003313875.1 Russula aff. compacta | reverse complement strand
ATCAGCCGCGGGCGCGCGGAGAACACGTTTAAGAGAGCGGGGTGTGAGTGGCTTTGGTTGTTCAGGCCGTTCAGGGTGCAGGAGAAGTGCAAGTCCTCCGGTCCTCGTCAAAATTTCACCGCGCCACCGCCGCCGCCGCCGCTGCCTCTTGTTATGCAGGTCGATCTTTATATATTTATATATACATATCGATGGACAGACAGATGACACCTGGCCCCGCACCTCGTTGTTTCGCTGTCGTTGTCATTGTTATTTATCAAAATTTTTTTGGAGGATAAAAATTTGCGTTTACGAGACGCGAGAAGAAAAAAAGAGGGCACGGTCTTGGCAAGACTGTAGTGTATTATTACAGTGCGGATGCAGTCGCGTTGGTTGGTCGATATGATCATAATCATCGTTACAATCAATCATTACATTGAGCGAGTCTTCCTTTCCTTCTCCTCTCTTTGATTCATTTCATCGTTCATTTTATTTTATAATTATTACAATTTCATTACTTCCCTTCTTCGCTAGCGCTTCCTTTCCCTTCTTTACATCAAATTTCTTTTTGGATTTTTTTTTCTTCTTGGCCCCAAACTGCTTCGACCCCCCTTCAGCTGTGATTGTTTTGTTTTTGTTGGTTCCCACGCCGGCTAAGGGAAGCTCGACGCCGCCGCAGTTTATAGAATCTCAGTTTCTGCACTTCACAGCATGCCGTGCACGACCAAGGAAGATCCATCACCATCGTGTCACCATCATCATCTTCAGGGCCCTACATACACCGGACCTTAACTTGCTGTAAGAAAAAAAAAAGGTGTCAGTAGTGGTTTCCTCGATCGACTGGGTTTGTGATATCCCCGCAACAACCCCCCCCCCCCCCTCTCTCTCTTACTTACTCACTCTCCCTCCCAACCCCCCCCCCCATGTGGGGGATCTTTGAAAAAGAAACATTCCCGGATGACCAGATGCTGCGTTGCGTTGGGGGCTCATTTGCCCTTGTGGGGGAGGGAGACGAGCTGGATTGGTGCCTTTATCAAAAATACGTTGTGCCAGAAATCTGGGACGGCCGCCACTGATGTGGCGCAGTCGTCATCGTCGTTTCGGGGGGGAGGGAGGGAGGGGTGGAGGTTAGTTCTAGTTCTGCGGCCCATCATCAATATATCATGCATGCTATGTTCACCTGATGGATGCAGTGGACACCAAAGAATCCGAGTGCTACTATGCGGAAAAAAAAAAGAGGTAAAACCTTTTTACGAGCGGCCTCATGGCATGTCATCAGCAGATTTGGGGGGATTCTATGACAAAAGTCGTCCGAAAAAAGGTGTAGGAGCTCAAGGTCCCAACTGCTCAATCGAAGTGCGCTGCACTCCCCCCCTGTTCCCAAGCTGATCTCTTCCTACATCTCCTCCATGCTGCAGAGTCTCAGACGACGCGGTAGAGAAACCGAGAGCGTGTGCACATCGTTACGTTCAGAATACGTATGTAAGGACATCAAATTAGAAACGCGAAGGGGGTCAATAGCAATTCCTTGACGAGATCTGTGCGCGTGTGAAGATAGAAGTCTGTATGCATGTGTATTGGTCCGTGGATGAGTGAATATGGCAAGCAATGAGCGCGGATACGATGCGGAGCAATTAAACATCCCAGATGTACGAACGAACGGAAAGATGGCGCACGCCCCCGTCACATGTAGGGGCGAGGCGAATAAGTTAGCCGAATAAATAGCGATGCAAAGGTAACAATGGGAGTGCCAATAAATAAGTTTACCATACTGCGTGTTGCAAAGAGAAGAGAACATGATGCCGTAGTTCGAAAATATCCCAACGGTTCCAGTCCAATCCTTGAAAGGAACGTGCGGACGTACGGAATTAGTGTAGACCGGCGCCAGGATGATCCCCCGCGGGGTCTGCCGGTCTCATTCCAAGGTTCATCGAGGGGGCGGAACCTGGTCCTGTTTGGCTGCCTGCGGCTGGGGAGAGCCCTCCTCGCTCTCTTCGTCGCCTTCGCTCTCGCGAGTTTCGTTTCCCGACTGCAGGTGCGTGCGCGCGTGGCGACGCATGTTGCTCTGCACGCTGAACGTGCGGTTGCATCCCTCAAAGGTGCATTTGAATGCTGTGGCGTGCACGTGGTCAGCCAGTTGTGTGGGTGGTATGACGGCAGACGGTAAAAAAAAAAGGGACACTTACGACGTTCGCCTGTGTGGCTGTGAACGTGGATCTAGAACAGCCGAAGAAGAGGATTCAAAATTTTTTTTAACATCCCTGACGCGTGAACAAAGAGTTAGGGGACGCACTCTGAGACTGCTAGGGCGAGTGAAACCCTTTCCGCAGTACTGGCACTCGTACTTGGCAGACGGTTGCTCTGGGGCCACTAAACCCGATGGAGTGATAGAGCTGGAGGCTGAATAAGATGGAGCCATTGGCCGCGCAAACTGATAACCCGCGGGCGGGGGTCTCGATGTGGGAGTACCAGGAGGGTAGTTCTGATGCAGTGATGGGGGGGCAGGCGGGGGATATGAATACTGTTGCGCCGTCCCGAGGACAGATTCATACCCGGAGCGGCTGGGCGTGGAATGAGGTGATCGCATAGCGTCGTGTAACTCGGGCTGGAAGGGAACAAATGAACGTGTAGCTGGCGTGGGGCTAGCATAACCAGCAGGTGGACCGCGTTGCGGAGCATGATATGTGGTCAGCGGCCGGAGCTGAGCGTGACCACCGGCCTGGGTGTGTGGCGCATGGCTGGGGGCGTAGCTGCCTCGGCCTTGCTCGCCACGGTACGATGACTCGTCCGGTAATGCCAGTTGACTAAAGTGGGAAGAAGGAGAGTAGTGCGCAGGGGTGGTAGGTGCACTAGGGTGTGGAGGTTGGGACAGCTCTCCTGACATTGGCGGTCAGTGAAGCGTGGAGGTGGTATTGAAAAAGTAGAAGCTTACTGCCGAAAAGATCCCGGATAGGGGGAAGCGTAGGGCGATCGTCACCACGGCGTGTCTCGTCGTTAGAGGACGTGCGATGCATAATAATAGAAGGGCTGTAGGTAGGTGAAAGGTTACTATTATCACTGAGAAAAGGGAGAAAGGGATGAGAGGGAATGACAATTAGGACATGCGATTGGGCATCTAATAAATAGCTCACGCAGGGGGAGAGGGAGATGTGAAGGCCATAGGATTGGTACTGCCGTGCATAAGCGGAGTGCACTATGGCGAGGAGTTGAAAAATACGAGTGTAGTTACTAAGGTTGCCCAGATGACGGCTGCCTAGACACGGTCACCAAGATGGACGGAGCGAGTGCAACAGCAAGTGGTGATCAAGGGGACCGGAACAGAGCAGTTGGGTTATTAACTGCCGAGTTTTAGAGGGCCCGCGGAAGGGCGCCTCGGTCATTATGGATGGGATCGAGGCAAACAAGAGCATTTATGGTTGAGCGTTAGGCGAAATTGTAAGTAAAAAACTATTGAGGAGAAGAAGTTGCCCGGGTCGAGATGGGCGTTGACGCCAATCATGAAGCACGCGACTTGGCTACCACATTGCCCTCCGCGACTGGTATGAAGTAAATGATCGGCCGTGGATCAGCAGACCGACCGCCTTGCCTGTGTAAATTACCGCTGCGACGGGGCTTTGTCACATCAGATATCGAGCATTCTGTGACTCTGTTCGTCACCATGGCTGGGTAACCAAAACCGAGACAAGGCTGTGTTACGGGTTGGATGGACGTACAATGACCACTTTAAAATCATTCACCTCCGTCCGCGATCTAGATACACAACCCCCGCTTTCGGAAATGGCTGAGCCGGCACCGCCAAAGAACGCATCCGATCGGCGTGTGCTTCACTTTCTAAATCCTTTTTTAATCGCGGCTCTCCCCGCCCGGCTCCACGAACAACACCCAACGGCAATGGCCAAATCGAACTCCACACGCTTCTTCCGGACGGCCACCTTCATCATCTCACTCACGCAGCGCTTTGCGGCCTTTGCATTACCCCCTCTGGTCCTCACCCACTCGATGCGGGCACCCCTTTATACGTATTTCAATGATAAGGATAACAAAGAGCAACTTCATCTGCACTACCATCCCCCCACGGACCGTCAACCAGTGCCTTGAGGCGTCTGTCCCTCCGCCTTGAGGATTTCTGCGTGTGTCTTCGTATTCAAGCACAACGCATGTAGGCCATTTTTTAGCTCTTCCGATAGCGCAGCATAGATCATGCGGTGACGCTGCATGGTCGTCTTCCGACAACGTCGGACATGAGAAACGCACTGAGTAATTCAAGTCCTCACCTTGCCCACAAACTCCTCCGACACTACTTGTATAGACAAGTCTGCGACATCACACGAGGTTGAGGCAGGGACTTGGGCGGGAGACGCCGAGCTTACGAGATTCCCCATTACCATCGCCTTGTTCGCGCATAGCAACATGGTGCCTGTGCTGCCACGAGTCATTTGTGATCGTCAGGATTGACGGATGGAGGAGGCTAGTGAGCTGAGACGGGGGTGGATCAGGGGCTGGGCAGTCGTTGGTTGGTGCAGTGAAATTTGTTTTGATACCTTGTCGCGAATAGCACGTTCGATGGGCTTGTCAACAGAGCCCCCAGCTGTAGCCATGATAATCTGACGGCCGTGAAACAAGAGGGGCGAGCTCATTCGACGGGTGATGCGTTGCATGTGTGCGCAGTTGGTACGCACCCCCTTCTTGCTGTCCGGTTGTCGTCGAGCGAGGCAGGCAGAAGAGAGGAGAGGAACGGTCGCTCCGAGCCCGAAGGCCGAAAATGGCCGGGTGATGTTGTGGCGCTGCTCTTGCCCCGGTCGGTCCCTTGTCCCTTGTCCCACGGGGACAGCGGCAACGGTTACCGACCCTGTCCATGTCGCATTCGGCTGTGGAAGAAAGGGAATTGACAACTAGACAGGCTGCTCTCGTCGACAGTGCTTTCGAAGAGGGCCAGTATGAGTCGGGTATCGCGATGCTCGAACGCCTATGTTCAACGACCGTTCATCCATCCAGGCAAGTGTACACTCCATCTGTCATCTCGCCTCCTCTCATGCTCACGTCAGGTCACACGTCCGCCAATTGCTCTATATTGCTCTCTACCCACCTTCACCGACAAGAACTAACCACAGGGCCACTCAAGAATCCCCATCAAAGCTCTCCTCTCGACACGCGCTGTCCACGCTCTTACCCTCTCCAGCCTCCTCAGAGCTCGCAAAGCGCACACTCCGTGTACTTGCAGACGTAAATTCGCCTGCATCCTTGCTCCGCGCCCTGCCCGCTTATCCCGATCCAAATGATGCTGATGATGCTGCTCCTGAACTGCCGTCGGACGTGGATTCCTTCGTCGCTTCGGAGGCAGTACGGTTCAGAAACTGCAAAAATTGCTGGAATATCCTCAAATTTGGATTTATTAAATCCCTGGCCGACAGCTCCTCTACTATGCCTGGAAGTTCTCGAAAGCGGCGGCGTGGTAATGCCGCCGCCGCCGCCGACTATGGTCCTGTAGACGAAGAAGAAACCTCTCTGGTGGTTGGGGAAAATGCATGGCCAGTTCTTGATTGGCTGTTAGTGCTTTTCGAGAAGGACGAATCCATCGCTGAGACTTCTCAGCAAGGGAGTAAGTGTCCTCATGGTCCAGCCGGAATGCCACTCACCTTTCCACGTGAAGTTCGATATTCACCTCTTTTGCTTGCACAAATCCCCCCCACGAGGAGCGATACAGGGTCCAAATGGGACGCGAACGATCCTTTGGAGATTGTCTTTCATTGCTTCAAGCAGCAGGATGAATCGCGGCGTGCCATGGGAAGCCGTTTGCTCAACCTCGTTTGTGCCACGGGATTGTCATTTCCTGCGCAGACTGAATCATCTTTCAGCTCATTAACCTTACTTCAACGAACCTTTTCGATCTCCCGCTCTTCATGAATTTGCTCATTCCGCGTTTACCTTCAGGGGCGTCAGAAATGCGTGATCTGCTTTCGGGGATGTCTTCCACTTTGACGCTCTGCGAATTCAAAGTGGCATTATGCCAACGATACCTAGCCCGTGCTCGTGTCGAAGGTTCTACATCAAGGAGCAGGAGTAGACCCCGGGCACATCCTCGCCCTATTACCAGGAACAAGCGTGCTGCCAAGCAAGACCCGACTGTGCTCACGACGTCGGATTCAAAGCCCGAGATCACGCCATCACCAAACCAGAACCAACATGCCCTTCCTCCAGCATCGGAGCTTTTGCACCTCCTCGCTATGAAGACCGACACGAGCGTGCTCTCAAACACAATTAAATATGATCTCCTCGTGACCTACGGTATTTTGCAGCACCAGGCTCCGACGGAGAACAAGAGCCGAGACTGGATGGAGATGTTGCGGAGTGGACGTGTCGAGGAGGCTGTTGAGGAAGCATTTGGGAGCTCAAAGGATCAGCAGTCATTCGACACCTCGAAGGGGATCTTGCTCAGAATGATCGACACTTGGCGGTAGAATGCCACCATGGGACTCGACTACAGTGATGTGGACGACACCAGGCTCCGATGTTATTCTGACTCCGTGTTGCTTGCATCAGAACCTCCAGTGGCCCCCGACCTGTCCCTCTGGGTGACGAGATCGAACGAGGAAGTTCATAGCGGTATAATGTCCCTTCTGGCCTACCCGCGGTTATCACTCACCCATCAGTTAAGCTTGTGCAATATCCGGGAGGGCAATGGGCAACGCAGTGATCATTGCAGCATGCGACCCGCCATGTAATATGATATGCAGTGCCTCGTGTATATGCTACGTCCTCACATACAGTCAATTCGACCCCCGTTGTTGCCGTTCCGTCAGTATGACGAGGTACCCGCAGCACCGGGCGATCCTTCCGTGATTTTAACTCGGACGATCCATCCTCGTTTACATGCGGGCGGGTGAATCCTCCTGTAAGGGGTCAACGGATAAATGCTTGAGAGGCTATTTCACCGGGAAAGTGTTTTGCTCCCTCGCATGATCCTCGTGCTGGTCGTCCCTTTGCCGCTAGCATTAGGGCGGCTACATTAAAAAGTGCGGGCGCGGAAGTGGTGAGGCAGACGCTCGCGTGTTCGAGTCGTAGGGAAAATACCGGACCGTGCCAGAGATCATACACACACTACATTACAGTCCACGTCCACATCACGGACGCTTACTTACTACATTACATTACTTACAAGGCCCGTTCAGTTGCAAACTGACAGGTTCAATTCTCGTCGTGTCACTGTGCTTGGCGACGCCTCGGAAATGCTGATTTGTTGCACTCTTTACGAGGGAGGACTGACTTATGTCAGTCCGTCGACCGACGACGACGCAATGATCGATCAAATCAAAGGAAGGGAAGAACAACCGATCGGGTTTAGGCGAGGGTTCAGGACCACCATCATCAAGCAAGCCCCTCGCAGGCGGTGCGGTGCCACATTAACTGAGACGGCCGATGGATATGAAGCATAACTGTACCATGCAATGTGCTTTTTTTATTTTTATTTTGGTTCGATTTCCGTTGGCAGTGTCATCATCATTCATACCGCGGTACTACCCGCGTGGGTAGTGGATTGCATGATTCGAATAACCCGGGCGGGGTGCACAGTGCACACACACAGCACAGTTCGAGTCTCAGGGGCAGGGGTGACTACTACTAGTTAGGTCACTGGGCAGGGGCACTGGAGAGCAAGCAACTGAAACTGAAATCCCCGCCCCCGTGCACATGCGTGCGGTGCGTGTCCACACCAATACCAATACAGTACTGAATAAACCAAGCGGACATTTTATTGTTATTATTATTATAGAAAACACGTTTTTTTTTCCTAGGGCCCCCCTGCGTAACTCACTCATACAGCTGCTAGCGGAAGGGGATGTATGTGCGCTCGGCAGCCATGCATGGGCGAGGCTCTGCAGCTCTGCAGGGAAGGATCCATTGAAACTGTCTAGGAAGCTTTTTGGTAACAATTGTGGCCGACGGGTTCTTTTTCTCGTTTCCCCTTTGTTCCTAGAGTATTCCCTCTCTCTCTCCTCCCTGTCCTCGTGTCAATCTGGCGAGGACTAATGTGTAAGGATGCACCATGCGTCCCTCTGTTGATAAGGCTAGCACGGTACGTTATCTTTGTTTTATTCCCATCCCGATCTTGGGGACATTCTTTCCCATTTCGAATATAGACCGACTGCATCGCATCGCATCACATCGCGATCTAGTCCAGTCCAAGGATAGTTTCGCACGAACCACGACAGGCAGCCGCAACAATAAGCCCGCGGCGCGGGTGGTCCGACTGTCTCTCCACATAAGTGCACTCCTTTATCCCTCTTTTTGCTGAATCGGAAGACATCGGAAGAAATGCTGCAGGCCCTGACCCCGCCGTTCTGGGCCCCGTTGGAGCTTAGCGCTTTAGCACTCACTTTGTTAGGCAAGGCATGACAGGCCCTCAGAGGTCACGAGGCCGCTCAGACAGGGCAACCCGGCAGACACTGCCCGCCCATCGATGTCGATGTCGATGGGGGGAGTGGAGCGAACAGGAACAGATGGGCTTCGTCAGGTCAGGCGTCAGGAACCTTGTAATAATCTATGCCACAATGGTCATCCCTCCATATCGAGCTGTATAGGTACTGTATTTAAAGACCGATTATTTTCATCAAATGCTTCCTATCCCATCTGTTACGCTCTGAGGAATCAGAAATCAGCGACCAATGGCGCTGGCGACGCTGTGACCGGGTATGGTAATGTCGGAACAAGACTTTGGAACTGCGGCAGTCTTGGAAACTTGATAACCATCTTCACTCTTCACAACCATTTAATCGATAACGGCCAAGATTTCCGAGCTGCCCGGTGAAGTGGATGACTGGAAAAACCTATTCATCAAACTCGTTCTCCCAGTCATCGTCCATCGCGCCGTCAGAGAGCGCTGGATCGATAAGGTGACCATCATCAGCGCCTCCAAGGCCCTTGCCCCGTTCCTGCTGTTCTCGATACATTCCCGCCAGGAAGTCCGTGGTACTTGCCTCTTCCACCGATTTGTCCTCGCGGACCCGAATGAAGCGCGGAAATCGTAGGCTGAGCCCTTTGTCTTCGGAGACTAGTCCCTGAGCAGCAACTGAGACGGGACTGAGCGTCACACTGTCCGAGATAAGCCTGTCATCTACTCGGGAAGGGAAAAAACGTCAGACTCACTCAGCGCCCCGTATTTCCCAGACCTCATGAGGTTGAAAGTAGACGCTAGGTGAATAACCTGAATGAAAGCGTTATTTGTTAACCCACTCTGTCAAATGGGCGCCCAACGCACCCCCAACTTCCACCTCTCTCCACAGAGGTAGTTTCGAGCAGTTTGTGGTATTTTCAGAGTACCGACCTTTCATCGACTGTTGGTTATAAATTGCATGAATTTTACACTTGGGGCATGGGGACGAGTCGAAGGACATCCGTACCCTGTAGAAATTGTCAGAAAAACCTGGCACTGTTGTTAACATCCACTTTGGGGGCAAAGCATCGCGAGCTCACCCGACATGCATTTACAAATCGCCACGAGCTTATCCGTGCGAGTATCACGGACAGCGAGGAGGACAGGACTCCACCATTGCGCCTTTCGTCCGTTGCCGTGCCAGGCCCCGATGGGTACAACATCAAGGGTGTCGCCCAAGCCAGTGACATAGTCCTTCTTTAACTTCAGCCACGCTGACGTTCTTTTATCTGATGTGGGAAATTATACGACGCCGTAGACAAAGTGTTGGTACGGTCTTACCAGGCTCATACGTTGAAGGTAACGATTGTTTTCGGGACGTATCCTTCCTTGGTCCCGTGCCTTCCAGAACTTCGCCATGGTCCAGAAGCTTTCAAGAGATTTTCCAATAAGTCAGGAGATCAAAACATATCCTCTTACTTTGATCATCAGACCTTCACATCGACTGTCGACCGCCCGGAGCCAAAATTCCTCAATCGCTTCCCTGCCATCTTCACTCTCGCAGCTTTCCACGTGGTCGAACCTAGCAGCACCAGGTTGGCCCGTGTGCACTGCAGGGAAGTGGGTGCGGAGGAGCCTTCTCCTGCTGCGAAAGGGCTCTTGGAGGAGTGACTACCATTAATAACCATATTATGTTTGATGTCAATATCGGATTATTGGGTTGAAGGGCGCTTACCTGTCCATTTAGATACATCAAATCAAAGGCGTAAACACAGACGGGAACCTTGATTTCATGGAGCTTTACGTCCTTCCGGGCCCTGTTAGAGAGTTGTTGAAACGATTTGAGGGAGCCTCCGCTAGCGTCGATCGCAACAATCTCGGCATCAAGGATAAATGAAGATATGGCCTGGGAGATGGCGAAGAATTGCTGAACCAAGTACACAACGTCAGGATACTGGCATAACGTATCAGCTGGCGCGAGAAATTCGGGGGTACATGTTTAACCTTTTCGGTCATGTCCTCCAAATGCCTGGAAAATAGGCTGACAGAATGACTTGCTGTGTCACCTTTCTCGGCATGTATTTGCACCCGCTGACCGTCATATTTGAACTCTGCCGTAAACGGTAAACCACACACACGCCCATATACGTCGTCCAAGGATCGCATGGGAGATCCCAGGGTGGGTTGCAAAGGAACTCCTATGCCGAGCCATCACACGGGGCCCTGTCCAGGTGTGAATTTACACGCACGTACCCACTGTAAGGAGGACCCTTTCTGCAAGGCCATCAAGACCTGCTTCGAGAATCGCCGAAACGATATGGTCGTAGTTGGGATGCCGTACGAAGACTTTCTTCAGTAGGGCCTCCGCCATGACGAATTTATCAACTAGCAGGGTCTTCGGACCATCCTCCTCCTTTTTAGAAGTCAACTCGGAAGCCCGAGAGACCTGCGCCACGAGCTCAGAAGAAGCGGTGTACGAAGAGCTAGACGGCGTAGAATTGGTCGTGGTTACTGGAGGCGTTAAAACGAGCGCCCGGGCCAAGGCGGCCAATATGGTCGTTCTCGCAACGCCCACGCGGATGTGTTGCGAGAGTGTGCGAACAAGGTACCGAGTCTCTTCTCCTTTTGCCGCGACTAGAAGTTTCTCCACCATGGCCTGCTTTTGAGCCGTAGCCCCTTTCCCCTTTACATGGGCAATGCTCAGGAGAGTATTGTATACACCCTGGATAGAGAGGGATGGGTGCGGAACCAGGGTGCGGACACTACACTTGGCGAGAAAAGCGACATCACCAGGGTCGCCGGTTTGATTGTAGAGACGTTTCAGAGCCGCGGGCGTAATACCAGAGACATGCTGGATTGCCTTAGAGATGATGGATGGACCTAGACCGAGCTCGACTGGCACATAAGGTGGAGCCAAAGAAGTAGAGAGCAAATAAAGAGACGGTAATAATGAGGGTGGATGATTTCTTCCGAGGGCCCGAAGAGCATTAGTAAGGATGTTCAAGATGGCTATACGCGAGCGAGTTGCAGATAAAGCACACAGCGCGTGAACCAAGAACGAATAAGGGGCTTGGTCGTTGGTGGGCCAAAAGAAAGTATCGAGGACAAAGCTAGGTGGGTCCACAGAGAGGTTAGGATAGTGGGGACATGTCGCGGTGGTAGTAGCGGCGACAAAAGTGGAATGCTTGAGGCCCGCCCCTTGGAGCGGCTGGGAAGGAATCTCTTGGATGTCTTCTGTGTCAGAAACGCGATCGACATCGATGATCACGGGCGTTGCCCTGTCCAAGTTGGAGGTTTGTGCAGGCCTGGGCACAGCGGGGCTGGCAGATGCCGGTAAATTGGATTTGGGTAATTCCGCGGGAACATTCGTACCCGTGCGAGCTGATTTGAAGAAAAAATCGATACTAGGCTGGTCAGATGGCCGCCGCTGCCGGGAGCGAGGGCGAGCCCTCTTGCTACTATTGGGTACACTGCTGGTACCTGGGGATGATGAGCGTTTGGACGACGACATGGTTGAGATAATAATTATGATGAGTTATGTCATCAAGTGGGTGTATGCGGTACCCCTCTCCTAAGCTGGCCGACGTCGTCGAAGCTAGTCCGAGTTGCTTCCTTTGTCGCTCCGGGTTCGATGGAAGGTCGCTCTTTCCATATTCAGTCGCGGTACGATCACTTCGTTCTCCGCGGCACAAGTTCTCAGTGGGGTCAGTGTCAGTGGCGGCCCATCTCGCAGGCGATGGTTTCCGTTCCGTTCACTCTGTTGATCGAGTCATTCATCCAAAGGTAGACGCTGGCAGACGCCGATTCCAAAAAAGAAAGCCCCTTGAAGGCTTCCCTAGAAATTTGCCTCTGAATTCAGAAAAGAGGAGAGACCCCCTGTCTGCCCCTTAATCAACATCTGTTTCAAAAGCGGATCGGTCCATTCATTGGTGCGTTTGACAGGTCCATCTGTCAACAGGAAACCTAAGGGCGATAATAGTACCCAAATAGCCAACACGGATCCTCGTGACCCATGACCGGGGCTTTCCTTTGGGTCTATACGCAAATTTGCCACAATGCTCCACCGCCGTCTGCCTATCTCGAAAAATTCCTCACATGGAAAATTAAGTTGAAACTACGCAATGATGGGCGGGTAGAAATACTTCCGTCTAGTTGTTCTAGGCAAACCTGGCGCCAATGGGTACCAACGTGACGACTGATGCTCGCAAAAATCGACAATCGACCCCTGAAGCATTCTCTTTGGCGTGGAATAGATTCCGGATGCAGATGAGGTAATCATTCCCGTTTTTACATACCTGATATCGACGGACGCGGATTCGGCGCTCAGTAACTATGATACCAAGAAGATCGGGTTAGATCAAACAGGGCGCGGATGACTTGGCATCTCTGGGTCGGTGGGTCTTCGAGGCGCTCGGAAGCCGTGCCTATACAACTGGCCGATTCGCTGGGAGTGCTACCGAAAGACCCTGTGGAAGGGAACTGACTAGTGCCACATCTGACTGATGGATATGTACCATGTGCTTGGGACAAGCCGAGATGAGGCGCGGCATAGGATAGTTGGCACTCACCCAATAGCCGGCTAACGTTGTAGTGGGGGGACTTTGACGATATCATTGCGCTCTGTGGGCCCGGTGCACTTTGATGAATGATTCCCCTTTGCATGCGACGTAAATAGTAGGAAATAGAGGGACAGGTGTGTGTACCATGACGCTGCCGTCACCATCCCAAGCCACGGACGGATTGGCGACGGAAAGCTGGGTCCGTTGAGCCAAGTTTGTAAATAGGGCCTGGTGGTGTACCTGAGGACTATATTGGCTGCTGGGGGATACCGAGAGAGCCGAAATTGTGATATTGCACGAGACGAGCAGGCGCGTCGGCGCAAGCCGAGTAGATGATCAAGTGGTGACCAAAGAAGCTAAACGCTTTTCGCAGTCCACAGACGTCAAATTCGATCATTCTCTCAGGCCGCCCTGGGTTACATCGTGGTACCTCTGAGCACCAAAGCCCCAAAAGATGGAGGATCAGCGGGGGGATGGGCCGACTCGTCGGGACAGGCGCCACCATAACCGGTAGATATCGTGGTTATGAATCTCGACGGCACGAACAAGTGCCAGAACAATCCGGGGACAGAAGGTTGGCCGTATTATCGGCAAATGTCCCTGCACCAAGGGCCTAACTCAATTCGTCGCGCACATCGTGACATCTCTCGGACGCCAGACAGGGTTATGGCGAGTCCGCAGCTCGACAAGGCCGCTCCCCGGCGATTCATCCCATCTAGTTTGGCAGTGTTCCTGATCTTTGTTTGGCGCCTCTCCGAAAGCCTTATGAAGGCCAATGAAGGCCAGGGAATCAACTCAACACGTCTCACCTCGTCATCTATCGATCCCGTATCATGAACCTCAATAACTCGCGCCACTCTAGTTCAGACCAACCCAATACCTATCCTGCTCCTCAGTGGAGCAGGTCTGGCCAACGCATGCCCTACAACACTTCCTCCAATGGGAGCTACTTCCCAGCACAGGCATCACCCCCCGTGTCTCCCACAATGCCTGCATCATCGTATTCTTCCACCTACCCTTACGGCTCCACAAGTCCTCAGTCCTCTGGGATAGCATCTCAACACAATTACCACTCGGCGACTAGGCACTCACCCTATCAGCCTCCGGTTTCAAATAGTCAACACTCACACAATGTCTCACCTTCCTCGCTGCCCTATCCATCCCAGAATAGCGCAACATCCTCAGATCCGAGGCCTGGTGGGTATAGCCACAACCGATCGCTGTCTCTTCCACAACAAGGTTACCCTTCGAGTTCAATGTCAAACCATGCATATGCGGCACACGACTCGCAGCATGGTCAGATGATGGTGCAGGGTATTGATCAGATGCAATATCCGGCTTCTCCCCAACGCCCATTTGCATGCGACATGTGCGCGCTCTCGTTCAATCGCCAACATGACCTCAAGCGGCATCGGGAGACACATTCTGGCGAAAAACCATTCCTGTGCAATGGAGGATGCGGAAAGACGTTCACGAGGAAGGACGCATTGAAGAGGCATCAGGTTCGTCCATCCCCTTGCTGAATATCGCCAGTCTACCAATCACCCTCACAGCTTGTGAAGAGATGTGGTTTTGAGGAGCAATCCTGAAGCCACCATATCGTAGTTATTTCTCTGAGCGTGAGTAGCTTCACATCTCTACACGACACACCCTGACTCACGAAATCAGTAGATCTACTTTTTGGCTTTCTTGTTTTATCTCAACCTGTCATGTAGTTACAGGGATAGGTGTCTGATTATAATCTGCTCAGCGATCTTGGGTATTAGACACTCAGGCCTTTACTTTGTAGCCTATATATATTGTGATTGTTTGCTCTGTGCCAACTGACGTGGGAAATAAAGTAATAGAATAAAGCCCACCTACCTACTATGTCACCATCGATTGCCAACAAGATGCGTTATTTTTGTTCACCCTCCGAGGGCTCAATATCTCGTTCTAATACCCAAGCGCCACTGGGTGTTATTTTCTTGTAATAACCTTCGTCGACGCCACTCTCCCTGAACCCATGTCGTTCGTAGAACTGCTTCGCGCCGTGGTTTGAGACTTGCACATGGAGATATATGCGGGAGATTTTGGGTTTCGCATGAGCAGCGGCAGCTCGCAAGATGTCATCTAGGCTGCATGAACCTATACCAAGAGATCGATAGGGCTAGGGAGATAAGTAAAGAAGTCAGCACCGAATTTGGGGTCAAGTGTCCAACCAAGGCGCACCGCGAGAACTCCCATAGTCAGCAGATACAGTTGACTGATGCCGTCCTTCGTTTCAATTCTGCAGCACGTTGTTCCGACGGGTATGTCATTGTAGTAAACTGCGGGTGCGATTGGCGGGCTGACAACTCAAGAGAGGACACACTAGCACACACTTAGCTTGCAAAAATCCTCGACTTCGGGTAAGAGGATGTCGCTATAGAACTTCTCACTATACTTGATCGGAAAGAGAACAGAGTTCAACTTTCGGACAGTTCCCAGATTGTTCAGAGTCAAGGACGCAAAGGTGACCTTGGAAGATAATGCCTTTTTGGAGGAAGTCATGGGGGTCAGGATACAAAACCGTCGAGGTCAGCGCCACCAGCTCTCAGCCACACGGTCCATGATAATCAGAAACGGCCGCCAGAAGACTCCTCAAGTTCCTTCCGCCCCCCCCCCTCCCTCTCCCCCCCTCCACGTATACGCAGGAAACCGAATCCATACAGTTAATCATTTAGGGCTGTGTACGGGAAAAAATTGCAGCCATACAGTAGACTTTTCTGATGGGACAAATAACGAATGAATGTCGCTGTCAGTGACCATGGGGTCGCTTAGCCCGATCGGGAAGTTGTACTATTCCCCTCCCAGCCTACCCAGACAATCCTCAGCGCCTACCACCCAGCAATTTCATTCACCCCTCAAGGTTTTTGTGCCAGCTCAACGCGTGCTTGATCATCATCATTTGTGCGACTTTGGCATAACCCCCATTCGGTTTAGTGATGATATTAGCAAGACATTCTGGAACACAAATACCTCCATCCTAAACACGAAATTTTGTGTGGGCTGTGCTCTACGCATCAACCCTATATAGTAGGAAACGGCCCAAGTCGCACTTATATCCGCTGCGCTCTGCCGTTGCGTTCCTTGTTGAAGTACATATTATTCCTGTTGGTTGTAAGCCGAAGCGCCACAACCTCGAAGCCTGCACTCTGCGCTCTTCTCAGGGGCGCGAAATAAGTGAGCGCCAAGGACCTACCCCCGCATCATATTTCAGGATCTGTACGGCAAGGTGTTTCGTGTTTCGTGCAGATAGGCTTGGTCGAGGTTCAGGGGCAGAGCCAGTCTTGGGGGCTGCCAGTTCTTCATCTTGACACACGTCTGGCGTAGACGTGTTGATATGTAAACCCCCAACCATTTAGCCGTTCTTGAACCATGTACGCATTTCCGTCAGGGCACTTAAGAGTCGTACCTTTGAAATCATCATTACGACACGATGGAGTTCGAGGTGTCGGGCTAGCAACGAGACCCGAAATCAGACACCGTAACAGGCCTAACCTCTCAGCTGCCACCATCCCACGCAAACGCTGCATATATGCCAGACTCATCGGATGGCGCCGGCATATTTGTACGGTACCCACGGCGCCGCCCGCCTGTGCCAACGTGATGTTGCGCCCATCACCTAGCCTTCGTGATTCATATTTCTTAATCAACCGATTTTGGTAAACCGCATCACAAGGCCTATGAAGGTCATCTCTGTTCGTGGCCCCCACGCCCGCTTGAACAGACCGATTCGTCTTCCGTGCCCTCTCATGATAGTTAGCCCGAATATCTCCATTTATGACAAGACAAGGGATCAAGATGACTTATGACCGTGGAAGGCCGGAAGGCCGGGTTCATTGTGCTGTTCATAACTTACTGGCTAGACCCGATCCAATCATGGGGACAGGCGGAATTTGTGCTCTTCGCATGCCGGCAGTCGAGTAGGAAGATATGCGCATCCATGGTTCGTGGCTTCTCTGAGATACAATCTGTGCCAATTGGACTCTGCGTGGTACGATCTTGCTTTGTTTTCCTCGATACCGCCGGATGCGAAAGTACGCTCGGAGTGTGCGAGAGCCTTTCTCGGCATCGTTAGAACGTCCCGGCCTGATTGCGCTAGAGGAAGATGAGCTAGCTAATCGAGATGAAGTATGTAAGGTCATGATAATAGATCCCTACTTTACGGCACGATACCCCTACCGGCCACTCGTGCTCATGCTTACAACAGCGATGGTACCTACCTTCTATAGGGTAAGTTGACAATACGGGACACAGCCCCGTGAGCTCAATACTGGCAGGTGCTTCGAAACTTCCGTTCGTTATTGTCGGCCTTGTACCCTGCCTGTCTTAATCAGAGGATCAATGTTCCATTATTCCAGGCTCGTGCACGTCCGCCCTGATTGATTTGTTGTCAAGGACCCCAATTTGGGGGATCCCACTGTCTGGATGGGGTTAGGGACATCATCTCTTGTAATCACACTTGCGCTGAGCATGCTTACATGCAGATGCTAAGCCAGGATATTGCGATGTGGGGCAGTCTGTAATGATTGATTCAGGGTACCGTCAGTCATCACAGATCCCCAGCTGCGGATTCGGGAGTAAATGGGTGTCTGAAAATGGGGCGCAGACCCGAAACGTTCTTGATCGCAATCGTGTCGTGCTAGAGATAATAAGACAGTACAAATACAGTGATATTGCGACTTCAAAACACAACAGTTTCTGAGTCCGTGAAGTTCGTGAAAGCAAGAAAGGCAGAACAAAAGAAAAGCAGCGAAATCTGTGCACAAGTGTAAACGAGGGTCCCCATAGCTTTTCGTCAATGAGATAACTAAGGATCCATTCAAAAAGAATCAAATCCCGCCAAAGTTCAGCGTCTCAAGGAGATGCCAGACCCATACCTGGACCCACGGGGTGTTTGGCCTTGCTTTTGCGCAGATTTGCGCTTGCGAGGTGATGAATGCAGTTCGGCGAGATAGACATCGTCAAAGCTCCGGAATGTACACGGACCAAAATCGCCGTCATACTCGGCCATGGTGGCCCATACGCAGTGCCAGCTAGGCTCCTCCGCAAATTTCAAGGCAAGGGCGATGTGCTTGACGTTCCATCTACTCTCTGCCGTCTCAGACCACTCATGGGCGGTGTCCTTTAATTCAACCATGCGCGCATGAGTGACTGTTAGGTGAACGTCAATCTGGCCACCTGGAGGCTTGAAGAGAGGGAGGAGTACTGAATTCATCTCGAGCTCCTTCGGGATACCACGATGGATAGGATCGTAACCATCTACACGGATTTGATAAGTGGTATTATCAGCGAAACGGAGGGTTACAGAGGGGTGTGTGGGAGAACGTCGGATGTGCATCAACACTTTGCCAACGATTTGATCGGGATCGACGCCGATCGAGTCTGGGCGAAGGGAGCCAGCTTGCTTCCGCGATCGTTGTGGCGTAGTAAGGGAACTGGGACTGGGAGGTGAGGAGGTGGTGAATGGAGGGTTGGAACCAAAGCTATTGAAGCTATTGTGGGCGTGGGATGACATGGCACAAGGTGATAAATTATAAGTCCCCTTCCAATGACAGGAGGAGACGACTCTGTCAAAACGCTCTATAACACATTTCGGGATTGTGGCTGAGAGGTGGTGTTGTGGATGGTGAGCACAATGTCTGTGCCAGTGATTAGTTTACAGCATCAGTAAAGATGAAAAAAAGTTGGCACTGACGAGATTCGAACTCGCGAGGTTTCCCATCACGGATTGGTTGGAACCTAAACGTGACGCCATAACCACTCGGCCACAGTACCGCAAGATTCTAAAATTGGAGGCACAATGAGAGATCAAGCCGTGACGGTTGTCGTTGGCCACGAAATGTGGAAAGAAAAAGAAAAAGAATAGAATAGAACCGAGCAGCAAGGCGAGGCGAGGTGAGGCGGAGGCGAAGGGTCCGGCTATAGCCATGCGATGAACGTTGTCGCGCGGTCACGGCGTATCTGGCATTTCTTTCGCGCGGACGCCGGCAGTCCGACACTCTTCCCCTGAGTCGAGCTCGTCGCCCTGCAACTTGTCCTCTTCTCTCTTCTCTAGCCCCCAATCCGATGTTACTTTCCACCGGTTCTGGTGGTCAGCCCCAGCATTCCAGTTCCATTCCTGCGCGGCCACACGGCCCTCGCACCATCCAGCGATCCGCCTCCCCCGCGCCCTATTCTGCCTCACAGCAGACTCTCCCTCTCAATATACGCAAGACGTCAACGTCCAAACCCGAAAATACATCCCTTCTTACTCCTCCAAGCCCTCCCTTATCTCGTTCACCTACACCAAAGCTAGCTCTTCAGATCCCGACCCCATCTACCACCCCCGGTACGGGCAAACCTTCCCTCAAGCTCGCCATTGGTGGTGCCTCTAGCTCCCGTCGGAACGACCCACCGACAGTAGCCCTTTATGGGGGTGATTACTATGGTGGCCCGCAGACACCCTCCGTTTCGCTTCCAATCAACGATGGTGGTGTCGATGATGCTACCATCCGCCCGTCCACGACCACCTCGAGGCCACTCTCAATGGAGGATGTCCGTCGAACGATCACTGATATCGAGGTTCAGACCCGCTCCACACCCCCTCCGTCTACGTACCCCGGGGAGGAGCAGATCGATGATCAGCCACAGCCTGAATGGTCAGATGATGTCTTCGATGAAGTTGCCCGGCTCGGTGAAGGTGCTGGAGGTGCCGTACACGAAGTCAGGGACAAACGCACAGGCAAGTGCTTGGCGCGCAAGACCATCACCACTCGCGAGGCCCCGATGAAGCAGGTCGTGCGAGAGCTGGGCATTATCACCACGATTAAGCATCCCAATATCATTCGCTTCTATGGCGCCTATATGTCTCCTTCATCCAGCGAAGTTAAAGTGGTGATGGAAATTTGCCAAGGGAAGAGTTTGGAGGCTGTGGGAAAGCGTATCAAAGAGCGCGGTGCTAGGGTTGGTGAGAAGGTCGCGGGGAGGCTCGCAGAAGGAGTACGCCTTCTCTCTACTTCAATGGCATCCGGCATCAGCTATCCTCACCTTTTCCCTCTAGATATTGCAGGGTCTCGCATATCTTCATTCAAAGAAGCTCATTCATCGAGACATTAAACCTTCTAATATCCTCCTTTCTCGCGAGGGTGTCGTGAAACTTTGTGACTTTGGTGTTTCAGGAGAATTGATCGGATCCGTAGCGGGCACGTTCACCGGTACAAGTCTCTACATGGCCGTCCGTCTTGTTCAGTCTGTAACGTAATACTCTCATCTAACATGCGCTTGCCTTGCAGCCCGAACGCCTCTCAGGCCTCGAATATTCGATTCGAGCGGATGTCTGGTCGACAGGTCTATCGCTCCTTGAGCTTGTACAAAATCGTTTCCCCTTCCCTAGTGACATGCCGCCCATCGAACTCATGATTTATATTACGCAAAGCGAAGTGCGTGTTTCATTTCTCTATCGTGGGGTGCGATATATCCGACATTTTTACGTCTAGCCACCACAACTAGAAGACGAGGCAGAAGTGCATTGGAGCGATGCCATGAAGGACTTCATTAAAGAGACGTGCGGTCCCTCACCCCTCTTCCTCATGTCCCCATCTTGACCTTATCTTTTAGCCTACGGGTCGACCCGGCGCTACGTCCAACACCGAAAGAGATGTCAACCCACCCGTGGATTGTTAGAGTTATGAAGCAGGAGGTACCTATGGAGCGGTGGATCCGTGAGGTTTGGGGCTGGCCCAAACCCAATCGAAAGTCCAAGGATTCGTAAGGCTAACCTTTCTTGTGCACCAGCAACGGCACGCTGATTCTTCCTCTCCTGAACTCTTCCAGGTCCTCTCGACCCAGTTCGAGCCGGAAAGAAGCTTCGCTAGCTGGTGTTCTTTCAAGTGGAGCCCATTCGAACGGAAATGGCTGAGCCCCTACCCGATAATTGTCTCGATTGCCACGGGCCTCTCTGACGCAATCACGGACATGATATATTCCACGATCTGTCTTGCTATCTCCCGCATGCGTCGTTTTTCGAATCCCCGTTTGGACGTTCTCGACACCTTGTCCTCATTCCCCAAGTCCCTTCAATGTTGCATGGTCACATTCCCTCGTCTGATAGGAACCCCCCCTTATTCAGAATGTGTGTAGAAAGACTAAAGCCTGGTTAGCAATGTATTTTCGCCACGCGTGAAAGTGATTCCCTTCGTTCCGTTGATCGGTGAGGGCTTCACGCCAAATTTGAGAGGATTGGTTAGATATCGATGTTTGTCAGGCAGGACTGTAAACGGTGCTCACGTGAAGAGTCCCACATCTCAGGAATGTGAGCCTATCTATGTGCAAGACAATGCATGTTCATCCCACTTACTGGCCAGGAGAAGAATCTCTTCGTCAGAATTTCCGTTAGGATCGTAACGTCCCCAGCGCCCCTTGTCGAACTCGACTCAAAACATAAAACATTGGAACTACTATACAAGAAGTTGTTATAGAGTTCATTTAGTGCCATTCCATTATCGCCAGGCTTGTAGAACTTGAAACGCGTGGCAGGATATTTTTAGGGGGAACAAACCGGGTTGCGAAGCGGAAGCAGGGAGAAGGCTTCAATTTAATCCGCTCGAATTCCTTCCCCACGCGGCCGCCCGCTGCTAGACTGCGTTCTCGGAGGCGCAGGGCGCGATGTGTGCCAGAATGAGTCACGACGCTGACCGCTCGACCATGCTTATGAACCTCTACACTTTCCTTTTAAAGACAGGTTCGATGTAGGCGTAGGCGTACCTCTGACGTACTTCTAAAAGATGATAATGAATGAATTTATGTACCGCTTATGTACAAACGTTAGTAGTCATTTCTATGCCCGAGGGCGCGGGGAACGTGGGCGGTTCTTGAAATTCTGAAACCCCGAGGGGACCAGGAAGGGGTGAAGGGGTGGTAGCGGGTTGCTCTGCCAGTTGTAAACAGTTGACAGTCGAGTCGAGTCGTTCTTGCACACAGAGCCTGGGCAGCGGCTTTTTGGCCAAGGTTCCGGGTCCTCGGCTTCTCCCAGCCTCCGCAAAGATCCATCCAGGGCCGCTCCTGCCTCAACCTCAACAATCATGAGTCCTGTACCTGCCTTTGGAACAGTCGCAATCGCGAGAAATGACACGAGCTGTCAAGACTAAGCAGTGGACGGAGGGAAACAGGGTGCCTAGGGGATCAGTAATTGGAACTTTGAAACTTCCTCAAGTGGAAGTTCCTGCCGTTCATCTGGTGGTGGCCGACCTAGTCTCGTGCTTCTCTTCTCATCAATCTGGCCTTCCAGCAAACACCGCAATTCTGATCATCACCAAAGACCTCACTCCCTAGCTCAGCCCACCGCTTTGCATCGCAGTCAACTAGTTCGTCTAGGGCTTGATGTCGGCGGTTTACTGGTCCCCTTTCCGCTCACTTGCGTCGTTTTACTGAGTGATGTGCACCTAGCCCTTCATTCGACATCAAGGCATGCTGGTGTAAGTTCACAACCTTGGAGAAGGGGTCCTGTCCTTCGAACGCAACCAAGTCACGGTTCATTTCCAATGTTTGTTTGTGGCCCTAGAACCCCCGGAAGAACCTGCTTTCCCTGAAGCCCCGCAGCTTCGAGAAGAAATTCGACGTCCATTACAATACTTGCTAGGCACAATAGTTACTGGCGGGTTTCGAGGACAACGACATCATCCTATGGCCGCACAACACCGGGAGGCGATGGATACTGTAGCACCTTCTAGTCCCTTCCGATCGTGTCCTGTACCTTTTCAGCCGCGATTGACGGGCATCAACTCCCTGAGGAGTTCAGGTCGCTCATTGGCGATGTCTTCGCGTCTCGTAATGTCATACCGTAGTTCCTTGGCCGACGGTTTTCTGGGTGCTTCCGCTCATAATTTAACCACGTCATACTAGATGTCGGGGACTTTACCCAGTTCTGCCGTATCCGAGCGATCTTATGGTTCTTATGGCCAACACCTACGACGACGCGATATCCAACGACTGACCTTGTGGACAAAATCATGTACTTTATCAAGTTCGCGATATGGGGCTGTGACGGGTCTTTCCCCATTTCTAGCGGAAGCGGGACCCAAACCAACCCAGATGTCACCTCAGCTCGTTCGATCCTGTCTGATCCCCTCCCGTCCCTCTCCTTTCCCCCAATTCACGGTTCCCGCTCACCTTCACAGTCAGGTCACCGTCTGTGCAATACGGAGAGTTAAGAATTGGAATCGGTGAGCCCCGTAGTTTCTCAACATTTGTTCTGGCTGCGGGCTCCCCTCACCTCGAGATTCTTCATCAGAAAGTCATTTACGAGCCTCTTCCATAACAGGCCGAAAATTTGGTCTCCAAAGGGCATGGAAAAGTGCAGATTCGCGAAATTTATATCAAGTGCACATACATCGCATTGCAAGGTGGTCTAGATTTTGATTGGACAAAATGTACCTTTTCCCATGCGATCACGGACACAATTCACCCGATCCATCTTCCCTCGGGCGCGATCCCGGGGGGGGGGAACCTGATGGAAACGGTGCAGAGATGTTGTTGTATAGGTTGTCAAATGAATCCGCGGGAAGTGCACTTTGTCATCTGCGATGTCGGCGCACCGAAAATTTCAATTTTTTGTGTGCCATGTATCTGTTGAAGATAGTAGGTCGAGGATTATTGCCTGGTGAGAAGTCCCGAATGTTCGGAGTGGCACGACCTCAAACTGGCCTCGTAATGGTGTCGGCAAGGCAACGAGCGACGTTTTGGACTTTGGGGTTTTATTGGTCAAGTAATGATAGTGTGGCCGGGCCAGGACATTAATGGAAACAAAGAGACGAGGAAGTAAGAAAAAAAAACTAGTAGATGTGATGGTGGATCTGGAGGTATGTGGCGGAGTTGGATGGAGTCGGGGTAGCAATGTCCGAGAAGACAACTGAGAAAGTAGGGGAGGTCAAATCCGCGCAGCCCGTTTTCTAGGGCGCACCTCGGGCATCAAGAGAGAGGGACTGACTAGCCAACTTTGTTACGCTGATGTTCTTCAAACGAGAAGCCCAAACTAGCTTGACTGATTAAGGCAGGAACGGCCCAAGTGAAAGATGCCGCATATTATCACATCATCGTGACCAAATTGAATTTTTTTTTTTTCATTCTCTTAGACACGGGCAAGGGAATTCCCTCTCAAAGCTGCTACCTCTCGTAGGACACATGGCGGGGGCCACTGTTTTGGAAAGGCAGGATTCTATTTGCGCAGTTGATTCCGTGAGGAAATTCACGACATGCATGACACCAGCCCTGACCTGAGATCTCGTTCGTTCGGCGATCCCTTTCCCGATACGCGGTGATCCGGCAGTCGCTTGGTTCGACTGCTCGAACAGGGCTGCCATCCCTCGTCTTTATAAGTCCCAAAGAATAACTTTCACATCGCCCTCCTCCGTCGATCCCAACTTCCAGAACCATCCGAAATAGTATGGCCGACAACCTATCTTAGCGAGTTTCTCCTTCCCGTTCCATCCTTCAACTCCTGCTCATCCTCTTCCTCCTCTAGCTCGTCCTCAGGACATTATCTTCAGTCGTACTACACCTCTTCCCAGTCTGCGGTCACCGGCAATCCTCTTGATCTCCCTGCCCCGCTTTCCAGAGCAGCAGACACAACCCAACGCAGACGGCCCAAATACACTCGAAGCAAGACGGGTTGTATGACTTGCCGTCAAAAGAAAATCAAGGTTTGCCTCGTTGCCGCCCCTGCCCTGCCCAGCCGTTCCTTTTCTCACTTTTTTTCCTCAGTGCGACGAGAATAAGCCCAAGTGCCACCGCTGTGCGCACGGCCAACGAGACGTAGGGACATTTGTCTGAAACCCTCCATTCCGCGAGTCTCATATACTATGCCACCTCATCCGTAGTGCACTTGGCCCGTGGGGGTCGAACCACGAAAAAGAGCTCCCCCGAAAAGAGTAGATTCCATTCATCATATGGACCATTCCGACGTCCGGCCATCGACGGCCAGTTCTTCGGGCATATCTGAGGGTTCAACCCCCCCGACGAGAAACCACACCCCTCCCAAACGCGAATTGCCAGAGCTCGACTTGCCTCCCTTGACTCTGCGAAGGCACAGGTCAGCGGTCTTTCGGCCTGCAAGCCTCGTTGTAGCTGACGTACATTAGTGACCTTCACGGACAGCCTCACCACCCTCATGGTCATTCGATGACTTCTTTGATGGACCCTGGGCATCGCTCCAGGTGCGTGGCGTAGAGTTCAATCGTTCACTCCATCACCCACATGGGGCAGTCTTCTTCCCGTCAGTTCAGGCTCCCAATTTCACCCTCCCTCTTCACATCACTCAAATCTGTCCGTGATACCTGAGCTATCAAATTCGTACCTCACGTTACCGCCTGTGGATCAGCTCTATACCCCCGCACCTCAGCAGCAGTACTCTTCTTCTGCCCCTCTGGGTGGAGTCCCTCGTGTAGCTCAGACCTCTGGTTCCGGTTATAGATACTATGACAATATGCAGTCTATGTCACACTGGATCCCTCAAGCTCCATCCCATCTGGAGCCTATGGATCCCTATGTAAGGATCCTTTTTCTATCATACCCTTGGACTTTCCTAACCCCCCTCGTCTCGTGCTCAGTTCTCTCACGCCCAAGACAGGTTTCCCGCGGGGACGTCATCCTCCGATACCCAACCCAGTCGATACCACTAATTCTAGTAGTAATCCATCACTGCTTTCGTCGCCGTGCACGTTCTGACCGTTCGTATCACTCTGCTGTGCTATCAGACTTTATACCATTATTACACCATAGTGCATACCTGTTCGTATTTTTTGTACTTCTCAGCATTATTGTATACAGTTTCTAAGATGGTGGTCGGTGGGGCTCGACAATTCCCGGTGAGCGCGCATCAAAGAAACTTGCGTCACCCTGCCTGTCACATCGAGCCTGTCCCCGATGCCAAATTCTGCATTCGGAAATTTGGCCTGTTTTACACAACTTTAAAAAATAAGCAACCATCAAACGATGGATGTAGCGTGGTCCACTAGCCCCCGAGGGTTCGGTAATGAATAGTGAGCATTTTCCGGCTCGAGGCTTCCCCATGTGCCAAGTAGACTGTACGTATGTATGTAAAAAGAGTGGTCGGCGGTCCACACGAGAACGTCACTCGATGCAGGGCGCCACGAGCACGAGGCCTCCATCGGACACCGTCGGAAGTCTTCCCCGAGTGTGGTGACAGTGTCCAGGGGATGCCCGGCGCCTTTGTGCGCCCGGACTGTTTCATGCCTTTTCTCCGTAAGGTTCAGCGTGTTTCCGCGGGCTCATTGAAATCGCCGCACATCGGAGGCGGAGGCGGGGGGGAGGGAGGAAGGGGATACAGTATATAATTTGCGTAGTGCGATCGCGCCACCCAGCGCTCTGGGACTGATGTGCTGATGTGTGACCAACTAAACGCAGCACGTATGCATCTCCAAAACTAGCGCTCCGTGGACCTGGCCTGCCACCCACCACCGTTTGTGCTTCTCCGCGCTGTTCCTGCGCAGACTACATTGAGTCATTGGCCCATGGAATGGAACCCTCAAGGTATTGTATCCTCCTCCAATGCAGGCAGGCCGTGGCATCCGAGGAAGCACTCCAGTCTGTTTTGCTTGCGTGCTTCCGATTGAGCTTCCGATTGACGCAGCATTCACTAGTTGTCGGAGGAGTTCCAATCTTAGAGTGTCACCAAAACCATCAAAGCACGAGACACAGCGCTTCGATTCGGCATGGTTGTCGCATGTGGGGGGGCCCCGCTGGTGTCATTGAAAGGCTCCAGATTCAGTTTATACGCCCGTAATGGTCAGCCGTAGAAGTACATGTTGATACCTCACGCCATCAAGTTCATTATTCGTCGCACAATTTCCACCTCCGATTGCATTCAAACCCTAGACGTGTTGCAAAAACGTAATGCTTCATGCTTGGAGACTGTCTTGCGCCATATCGCCGTCGCTGCCTAGGCTTTGTCCCGGCGCGGGACAAGTACATGCAACGTGTCGTCATGCGTGACCTTTGAATTTTTTTTTTTTTAAAACAAAAACGTGGAGGGAAGACCCCAATCCTGTAATGCGTGTTTCTTAAAAATTACGGCGCAGACACGTGGAAGGGGAAAAGTACGACAGGAGCGCAGCGTCTCCTCGGCAATAAGCGTTTAAACACTTTCAAATAATAGCAGACAGTCGGTTCCGTGATCAGACCAGTCGGTTCGAATTAGTTACTTGGGGAAAATGAGCCCGGCCTCATTCTGTTTCTAGAATGGTGAGTGTACCTTTTCATCTGGACGGTTGAAATCTTCCGTAGCAGAATCGCCAGTATGTGGCGAGGCTATAAATTTATTATCAGATCCAGGGCTTCTCTCCAGCGGTGTAATCGGAGGATGAAGCAATCCGAGTGCTGGATCACCGCATGTGCTGCAACAGTCACTTTACACATTAACACCATCGAGAACTCGAGGAGCCTGAAAACACTTACTGTGATGGCCTGAAACAGACGCTAAGCGAAAGCCATAAGCCGGCGGCACTTGGCCCTACTGAGAACAATTAATTCAAAACTAGGTTTACCGAAGTTGAACGACACAAGGCTGCAATGCGCGGCTGCACCGCGCTGGAACTTGGCGCTTGGCATGTGGCAGGCCCTGGGAGCCAGACTTTGATTCTTGATCAGCGTACAATTCAACAGGAAGGTGTTCGAGGCACACGCGATATGGGTTCGTAGAGTACCAGATGAAGACGATCTTGAATAGGAGCATGCATCACAACATGCGTGATGGATGCAGCAACAATAAAGGACGGTGTTTCCCGAGAAAACACGAGAGAGATTATGTGCACTAGGGTCAAGTTGAGATCAAGAATACGTTGTTCAACGTTTATTCGCCCTTCGACAACTACGGCTGGCGAAAGGCGGAGCTTATAAACGGGTGCCTTTGACGATTATTATGCGATGCGGGTAGACGATAGACGAGACGAGACGAGAAGATTTGAGGTGTTGGGGCGAGGCCCAGTCCAGCGCCAGTACACAATAGTGCCTTTGGGATAGTCACGTGGACCGACGGCTGACGATCGACGTCGAGGTCCTCTCTTTGTTGTTTGCCGTCCTCGTTGAGAAACACCTACTGGAAGTTACCCTGTCGAAGCGTACGTGCAACTAACCCCATAACGCTCTTCCTCGTGTAGCCTTGTTAATACAGCTTTCGCTCCGGCCATACAGCTGTGCTGCACACGCCAACATGAGAACGATATTTGCCAGAGTCACCGAGGACGACACTGTTTCACATGCGGACAACAACTCAGGGGGTGCCGACTTACCTTACGTCGCTACTGTAAGTTTCTCTATAGTGAGAGTCCTTCATACGGTCTCACGCGCCAGGGAGACACCAAATTTTTGGTCACCGACCCAACCAACTTTTCGGTTTGGTGTGTTGGATGAGAAAGGACCCAGGCGGACAATGGAAGACGCGCACTCTTACGTGTTTGACTATGATGAAGTACATGGTCAGGGGTTCTTTGCTGTCTTTGACGGACATGCGGGCAGGGAGGCAGCCGACTGGTGCGGTAAGAATTTTCACGAAGTGAGTCCTGGATCATTGTACTCCACGACGTTGACCATGCATTCGTTTGGTTCTAGTACATGCTCTCCACCCTTCAAGCCAACCCAGAAGCCACTGTACCCGATGTGTACAATCAAACATTTCACAAAGTAGACACGAGTCTGTCAAAAATCTCCGAAGAGTCTCAGGGCAAGATGCACTCTGGTTGCACGGCTGTTACGGCCTTCCTTCGCATCGAAGATGCTGAGGGCCACCAATCCTTCCTCAGGGCTTCGCCTAACTCGTCGCCAATCGGCACTTCAGGCAAGGATGCCGCCAGCGCGGATTGCGACGATGAGTCGACGAGCGCGAATGGCGAAGCTTCTGATGGTCAGGGGAAGACATCATCGTCAAGCCTACTTAAGAAAGCTCCAAAGTGGTTCAGTCAATCACCGTCATCTATACCCAACTCACTATCATCCAGCACTAGCCCTGAAAAGGCTTTACAAAGCACAGCTTCTACTGTTCCACAACATCCCCCCGCAGGGCCTCCCCTCCGCCGAGTGCTATATGTTGCGAATGCCGGGGATGCTCGTGGCGTTTTGTGTCGTAAAGGGCGGGCATTAAGACTTACATATGATCACAAAGGCACAGACAAACAAGAGGCCAAGCGGATTATGGACTCTGGGGGCTTCGTACTGAGCGGACGAGTCAACGGGGTGTTGGCGGTGACGCGGAGCTTAGGGGACTCCTCCATGAAGGAGTTTGTTGTTGGCGCGCCTTACACCACGGAGACCGAGTTGACTGACGATGATGAGATGTTAATATTAGCCTGCGATGGGGTAAGCAGCTATCCCTATTCCATTATCAGATCGATTTTACACATGCGACACAGATATGGGACGTCCTGGACGACCAAGTAGCCTGTCAACTCGTACGGGCCATTGCGGATCCCCAGGAAGCGGCAAAGACCTTGGTTCAGGAGGCCACGCATCGATACACGAACGACAATATCACGGTCATGGTGATAAGGCTTAAAGATGTTCCTCCCGAACTCGCGTCTTAGTGAACCGTGATGGATCCTGGCAATCCAGGTGTGGCGTGTGCGTTCGGTGGTTATGCCTATGTGATGCGTAATTGAGCTCTCACTGGGTACGATCCAAGGATATTTAATTTTCTGTTGTATAACAGCTACGTACGTTTGAGTTACTCATGAGATGAACAAACACGATTTGGAAGCGTGAGACTTTGTTCACAAGGAACAGCTACGATCGAGGCCGCTGGCCTTGGCTGCATCCAAGTCGTTCAGTATAGTATAAAATACAGTAAAGGGCCATGGCTTTCATTCCCTCCAACCCCATTATGACTCACTCTGAGCAATGGGGCGCTCAACCCCGCGATGTGTCAAGACTTCAGAGCCCACATGCTAATGCTAAGCACTCAACGCCAATGCAGTATGGTCAAGGGCACAACGCCGTTAGGGCGCCAATCGACGGAGAGAGATTCAGACCCAAAATTGGAGTAAAGGACCCCGTTTTCCTCCTCATCTTCGTTGCGCAGGTACGATAACGATTCTTAATTCTTGCCTGAGCACGACGATCGACATGACGCTACGAACTCACCGTCACCGATGCCCCACCAGTTTGCGGGGTTCTGCGTCGTGTCGGCATTGGCGCTCTCAACTTGGATATCCCAAGGTGGATTGGGAGGTGGCGTCGGGGGAGATAACACCGGGACGTCCATCACCCTGGACAGGTACGCGGTGTCCGTTCCGAATGGGGATAGTAATGACGACCTTTTCAGACACACCGTGTATCTCCTCCTTTTCGTCGTGGCGGTAGGCCTGCTCCTGTCCACTTCATATCTTATCTTTGCCCGGACATTTACGAGGCTCATCGTGCACATCTCGCTGATCCTCTCTATCTTGCTCAATGTGTACGTCTTGACTTTTGGTATGTTGTCACCACTGCGTCTCATGAATTGACAGGGGGATACGCATATATTATTATATCGTGAAGTTTTGGTGTAAGCACCGATGTCGATTGCATCCTCTCCTGCTCATGCGTGTTATAGCCGGAGCAATCATATTCACGGTCATCGCCCTCTTGTCGGTCCTATCCTATATAGGCTTCCGGTCCCGTATCCCCCTAGCGTCTCTTCTCTTGCAAGTTGTCATGGATATCACAAAACATCACAAGTCTGTATATGTTGTAGCTCTGGCGACGTTGTTATTCCAGGCTTCTCTGAGCGTGTACGTTGCGACCGGAGCTTCTCTAGGGGAAATTCGTCTCAGTTTGATATCTTTCTTAGCTGGTACACGTTCACCGTCATTGCTAC
>QLOT01014502.1:0-13003 GCA_003313875.1 Russula aff. compacta | reverse complement strand
CGTTTGTGCAACGCAACCTCAAGCATAAAAAATATAAAAGTTCGCGTGAGATACCTTGACCTGTTAGGGGAGAAGCCAATCTCCCCCGCGGATTGCCGAGGATCTAGAAAGCGTACAAACTGCGCTCGACGGTTGTTCTGTTCATCTAACCATCATGATGGACGACGTGGACGACATATCCAGTCCTACTACAGGGTTTTCTTGCATATAACAGCATGACTTCACACCACGTTACGTCAGGTCACTCCCCCCAATTTTTTTTTCCTATTATTGCAGGACACTCCGGTGCAGTCCAAGTCAACTCGGGGATTTAAAAAAATACGGTTGTGTCGGACGATTATACGGTGCTTCCGACCACGTCCGGTTAGTCACAACTCCAGGCAAGAAATTGCCACTGCCCTCATATTACCTTCACCGCACGCATGCGGCATGTGCACCGTACACGCATGTTCGGCGTGCTAGAATGAATAAAGCACACGGAGCGCCTGCAGAGGGACTTGCACGCGCGTGGAGGAAGTTTTCACTGTCACGTGTTGATAGGAAAGCGTTCGCTTGAATTCATATAGTGCGGTCTTTCCTTGTGTTATATTTTCTTAGAGTCTATCCTCGAGTTGTTCATGTAAAGTGAACACAGGACTTGCACGAAAGGAGATTTTACTTATCCTCGACTCACCGGCGGAGCTTATTATCATTGACAATTGTCGATTGGCAGCCTTGGCCCCTTTGTCTATCCAAGGCAAGTCAGTGAACTTAGGCGAGTAACCCGCATTGTTTTTTTTTTTCCTTGCTTCTACTTGGCCCCCGCTTCTCTTCACCTCCCCGAAGCTGCACGGACACCTGGATCGCAGATAATTCCGCTGGATTTACTACTCGAGTGATACACTCTATCTTGAATGTACCCTCTGAAGGGAACGAGATCGATGGCTTACCTTGTTGCTAGTTGTTAAAATTTAGATTTCAGCCAAGTCGTGATCCGACGGCGGATCGAGCCCCATCACCCATTGTGTGACGGCCTCTTAGACCAGTTCTTTATCTGTGTATGTGATACACAGACAAGATTGTGAAAACAAAGTTTGCCCATTGTGCTCCTGTGCGCAGATAGAAGCTCAGCATGATGCAATGTTCCGCCCTCTCTGGCACAGCGATGTACAAAGTAGTACCTGCATGAAACAAGCAGCAGTCCGGATGCGGAAATGGGTGCTATGAAGGTCCAGCCACGGGCGGAGCGACGATGTCTGGCCGCTGCTCGCCGCGGCCGTAGACTCTAGTTGGTCGATCCGTCCTCGACGGAGCGTGGTGTAGTAAATATACTACTATAATATGGTGGAGCATGAGGGGCTTCGTGAAGGGGCAACGACATTGTTGGGATGAGAGAATGGGTGGGGCCAGGCGGGCTCTTCAGGTTTGGCCCAAATGCGAACTATGGTATAGGCGTGCCGGCGCTTTGGCCTGGGCCACGCGTCTGAGTTGGGGGATGCCTCGCCGAGGTTCGGATGACTCCCACGAGTCAAGATCGCTATAGGAAATGAGTAGATTCTTGGGCGACTGTGGCCGGAATAATCCCTAGGGGAACGCGGGAGCCGAAACATCACCATGGAGCGCACGCTCGATTGTACGAGATGCGATGCGCGAAGCCGCAAGAACGCGGCTTCTCCCGTAATCTCTGCGAATCTGTGAGTGTATCACCAACAGTGGTCTCATCGGCTGTGGTCTCCGAAAGTATGGATATTGCGTGAGACGGTGCACCTCTGCATCGCGTCGTGCAGAGGAGTGCTTGAAAAACTAAGTAAGGCATAATCATTCGTGGTGATTAGTAGCTCATGCGGCGTCACCAACAAGGGTAACTGAAGTAGTGGGGGAGAAATTCTGAAAGGTGCCGCCTTTTCCCCTAAGAACGTGATCGAGTTCAAGTCCTTCCCATGCTTTGTCCTGGGTATGAATTCATAACAAGGGTTCACGTCACGCACCAGAAATAGTGAATTTTCGGGCCAGGTATCATGCTGCTAGGAATCACAGGAAAGGAAGGAGACAAAAATAACGCACAGAAGAACGCCAAGGTCCTACGTATCCCCAGAAGGAGGATAGGAGGCTCTTATGCGCCGCATGGATGCGGGGGCCGAGAAGTCTCTTCAATGAAAGAGATGGTGATACCTGCACCAAGCGCGCCGGGAACGCGTACCAGGGTTGAGATCCGATGGGCTGTGTATTCATTGACTCGGAGAAGCATGGATATTAGAACTGATGGGAGGTAGGAGCCAAGCCGAGGTCGGGGCGCATCGTGTCGTGTGAGGAACAGACATATTTCCATGCTGAAAAGTGGGGGTTAGGTGCAAACTGAATGACAAAAAGTACCGCGAATGTCGAATGGAGATGTGAACGATGCGGAAAGATCGGAATGACTCATGTTTTGCACCTTCTGACATCCGGGCCGAGGAAGGACGATCGTGACCCAAATTGGTTCCCCAACTATGGTTTCGCTCTGCTGACGAGGGCTGTACCCTTGCTACTTGCGCTAGAATTGTTTCATAATGATAGATTTATGCCGCATGACCTATCATATTGTGCACAAAACTAGCATCTTTATCATCTTTAGTTGTCCGAGATAAATCAAGTGCTGACTAACCTTGCTAACCGGATTGTGTGGTAATTGAGCTTGACGCCAACTAATGATACTGAGGCCTGAATAGCTCTTCCGCGCACAAAGCGCACATAGAAGCTATGATACTCGTGAACAGAAGGCTTCACGAATAGTGAACCTCGGGCCCTCAACCTATTTCATTCCGAATGTCAAGCATTTGACCTATTATAGTTGATTTTCTGTTGCTTCATATATCCACAATATGTCGAGACCTTGTCTTCCTGTCAAATGCGGAGATCGGTAGGAATAGTGCTTGAACGCACCTGTGGACTTGGAGGCACCGTGGCGGCGATGAATATCATGGGTAGTGGGGTTCTCTGATTGACAGGAGTTGTCAGGCCCGTAACGGTGCAGGAACCAGGGCAAAGCAGGGAAGATCAGAAGTGGGGCTACTGTTTGTTTCGGGGTAAATGGGAAATCTGAGCTAGTGATGATCTTCAGCAACAGAGGGCCGGTGTGGTATTAGAGAGGCTCGGCTTGTGCGGTCACAACCACGTGGTCACTGTGCCGGAGTTTAGCGATGTTTAGGTCCGGGGCGAAAGGTCGTTTCATCTTATCACTTTGCTAGCTTTTCATACAACTCCGGGTCAACTCACGAGGTTCCGTGACTGTGGCTGGGCAGCTTACACAGCAGAAAAGCAGACAATCCCTCCCCGTGAAACCAATTTGCCTAGCAACCATGCCAGGCTTCAGGCTCTGAACTTTGAACCTTGTTCCGATCGCTCACGACTGAGTCTGGCGTCGTCCGTTCTCCAACCGCACCGTGGTATTTTCTCATGTCTGACGTGCTTCTTGTACATCATACCCTACGTGGAGCGCGCGGTCTATTAGCGTTCCCCGTATTGAAGCTATTCCGCCTGTCTATGGGTATCCTTCCTCAGAGCGCGGAGTTGCGGGCAGAGCCCCGTACCTGACAAAGTTCGTAAAATCTTGAACGTCATCTCTATTCTGCAGACACCTTGAATTGTATGTACCCTGGGAAGGCGAGCCATCGGATCTTGGCTAGAGTGTAACAATATCCTCACTTTCCGAATCTGACCGCGGTGAGTGGGGCCACGCCAATAGAAATGCTCCTGGTGATGAGTCAAATATTACTGTAATGCCTCCTGTGTTCGCGGGCACCGAAGACCCTTTAAAGAAGGAGGTTGCGCCCCGACCATGCGCCATTACCATCTTGCCCAAACATGGTGCGCAAGATGCGTCCCACTCTCCTTCTACCCATCCTCTTCTGCCTCTTTCCGCTGCTTGCCGTAGTGCCCGTACGCGTTGCTCTCATACCTGCCGTTTTAGAGTTATCGTACTCATGACTTGTGTCACCGCATAGCAGCTCGTGCTCGCGGATGTGTCCCAAATCAATCATTTGGACCTCCACCATCGTCACGGTCGCCACCTTCGCTTCCAACGACAAGCAGCGCCTACTGATCTTCCTCAGGGTTGGACCGAGGTCGGATGTTACACGTTAGTCATGGCACAGACTTTGGAAAGAGTGTCGAGGTTCTGACTTTGGTCCAAATCAGGGACAATGTCGGGTCACGCACTCTCACATCTGCCACCTTTACGGACACGACGAACATGACTGTCGAGAACTGCGTGAATTTCTGCAACAACCAGCATTACATCTATGCCGGCGTGGAGTATGGTCAAGAGTGTTGTGAGTAACGTTCCAGTGTCACCCGGGCTTTCCTTTCTCTCCCATCTCCGCTATTCTGATCACACGGTTTGGTATATAAGATTGTGGGAATAACATATCAAATGGGGGGACGACTGCCTCAAATTCGGATTGTAGCTTCCCATGCACCGGCAAAGCAAATGAGATTTGTGGTGCCGGCAATCGCCTTAACTTGTACTGGAGTGGTGCTACACCCCCGGCTCCGCCTAGCATCGCGCCGAGCTATGGATCGTGGGTTTCCCTAGGATGTTATAGGTACGTCCAATCACCTTCCTTTTTCGTCAGATAGTGGATCACTCACACTTCGTTCTGTGCCTGGCCCATTTAGCGATTCCACGGCCGCGAGGACTCTAACCGTCCCAACAGCCGTCGGCGGCGGTGCTTCCAACAACAGTGTCCAAAGTTGCGCCGATGCATGCTTCTCCTCGGGTTATCCCCTGGCAGGTGTGGAATACTCTGACGAGTGCTGTACGTACTATCTATCACCTCGTGTTACACCGCTTTTCTATTCACCTCCCTTCACAAAAGATTGCGGTACTGGCTTCGCCAATGGCGGCGCTCCGACACCTGCGGGGGATTGTTCTATGGTCTGCTCCGGAAACAGCTCTGAGATTTGTGGGGGCCCGGACCGTCTGAACGTGTACAACTATACCGGTACCAACCTTCCATCAACTGGCAACACTGGCACCGGTACCACTGGCACTGGTGGCGGGTCATCAGTTTTTCCTGTCCTCGCCAATCTCCCGACGGGATGGGCGTATAACGCTTGCTGGGTGTCGGTTTCCTTTTTTGATATATATCATCTGCAAGGCTTGCTAAAACGGGAAACTTTCCAGGGACAATGCGAACGGACGCATTCTTCAAACTGAGCTTCCGAACAATCAGGCGCTGACTGTAGAAAACTGCATCGCCTCGTGCTCGTCCCAGAACTTTTCCATTGCTGGTTTAGAGTTCAGTGTTCAATGTTGTACGTTTGATCGTTGACGTCGAACACTCGGTTGTCGTCTATCAAGCATCACTGATTACTTTTCACAGTCTGCGGTAACGATCTCGTACAGGGTGCCGCCATCGTCCCTAATAGCCAATGCAACCAGGCCTGCAGTGGGAAGGCTGCGTAAGTGTTTTCTTTTCTCTCCGTATAGACCGCGCTGCTGACCCAAGAATCACCTACTCCAGCGAAGCATGCGGTGGACCAAACCGAGTTTCGGTTTACTCCTCAGGCCCCGTGTCAGCTTTCCCAGTCCCCACAGTGCAGACAACGAACCTCCCTGGAAATTGGCAATATTCGCGATGCTTGGCGTACGTATATTCTAACACCTGTAACCATTAACCATGCGAGAGTCGCTCACTCCACCTCATAGTGAGCCTGGTGGCGCTCGGGTCTTCCCGTATCAGATCATATTCCCCCAGAATAACACTGCCTCAAACTGTCTTTCACAATGCTCGACCTTTGGTTTCCCCGCGGGTGGTATGGAATTTGGCGATGAGTGCTGTATGTGATCTAGCCGCGGAAGTGTGTTTTTACGCAATCGCTTACGGAATCACCTCTTTCTAGGGTGCGGCGATGTGGCGGATATCACCAACAATGGAGGAACGACTGCCGCGGCGACCGACTGCTCTGTAGCATGCTCGGGTGACCCCTTCCATCTCTGCGGCGGCGCAGAGAGACTGCAACTTTATCTCTGGAACGGTAACTTGAACACCTGGCATACCCCTGCCATTACCGGTCAATACCAGGTGCGTGCATACCACCCACCGACTGCTCCGTATGCATGCGTGCGCGTGCTGAAACGCCATTTCACGTAGTATCTCATTGCCGGCCTCGTTCCTCCACTGCTTGCTACCCTCGGTATTAATGGCAAAGTCTCCTTCCTCGAGAAATCGGGCACCTCTGAGTATGCCAACTCTACTGGCGCATACGAACTCGACTTGAGTCTCGCCCCTAATTTTAATACTGCTTGGCGAACAATGCATCTCCAGACCGACGTATTCTGCTCCGGTGCAGTTGTACTTCCGGACAAGGCCGGACGTATTCTCAATGTTGGAGGCTGGTCCCTCACCTCGACATTTGGTGTCCGACTTTATGCTCCAGACGGCTCGCCTGGCGTCAATGGAACCAATGATTGGGAGGAAAATGCAAATGAACTCAAACTTCAGGTACGTCTTGCTATCCCCATATTCCGTATATGGGCGCTCAGTGAGTTTCACCATACAGGGTGGACGCTGGTATCCGTCTGCACTTGTTCTCTCCAATGGCAGTGTCCTCGTGATGGGTGGCGAGACAGGCTCAAACGCTCCGGCCAATCCCACACTCGAGATTCTCCCTCGCATTCCTGGTGGTAGTACATTGCTCTTCCTCGACTTTTTGAATAGGACGGACCCAAACAATCTCTATCCATTCCTTCATGTTCTCCCTAGTGGTCGTCTTTTTGTCGGTGAGTTTGAAACGACTAACGTTTTTCGAACTTTCCTGATTCACAAGGGCAGGATACTACAACGAGGCACGCCTTCTCGACCCAACAACCTTCGCCACTGTTCAAGTCCTCCCCAACATGCCCGGTTCCGTAACGAGCTTCCTCGCTGGTCGTACATACCCCATGGAAGGTGCTGCGGTCCTCCTGCCCCAACATGCTCCGTACACGGACCCAATCACCATCCTCGTCTGCGGTGGTTCCAACTTTGGGATTGCCCTGGATAACTGCATATCAATGCAGCCCGAGACTGCGAACCCAAAATGGGTCGTTGAACGGATGGTTCGCTCATTTCTTCTTTCCCTCATCGAGAGCACCAAACTAACACATCTGTGCATATAGCCCTCGAAGCGTGTCATGCCTTGCTTCGTTGCCCTCCCAGACGGCACTTTCCTGATCGTGAATGGCGCGCAACAAGGTGTCGCTGGCTTTGGACTCGCAGCCAACCCGAACCTCAACGCGTTGTTGTACGACCCTACACAACCTATCGGCTCGCGTATCTCGATCCTCGGCAATACGACAATCGCACGGATGTACCATTCTGAGGCGACGCTTCTTCAGGACGGCCGTGTGCTGATCTCTGGCTCCGACCCGGAAACACCGGGATTGCCGGAGGAGCTGCGCATCGAGGTGTACATTCCGCCATACCTCAGCCAGGGATTCACCCAGCCCGTCGTGACCGTACCAATCACCGACTGGGCCTACGGCGGACAGTATCAGATCAACGTGCAATTGTTCCAAGGCCAGACGTCCGGCATGCGCGTCTCGCTCGTTGCGGCGGTGTCGAGCACGCACGGCAACACCATGGGCGGGCGCGTCATCTTCCCCGCCTTTTCGTGCGGGGGTAACACCTGCACGGTCACCGCGCCGCCGAACGCGCAGGTCTCGCCCCCTGGATGGCACCAGATATTTATTCTTGATGGGCCGACGCCGTCTCACGGCGTGTTTGTCCGCATCGGCGGTGATCCCGGGAAGATCGGCAACTGGCCCAATCTTCCCGGCTTCACCCCCCCTGGCGTCTGAGCTACAGGCCAAAAGGAGTTTTGTGATCGCGTCCACTCGAACGCTTACTATGATACCCCGTCAATATCTTTTGTTTATTCTTTATCTTGCAGAACGGCCGCGAATCGGACTATATACCTCTAAGAGGACACTTTCTTCTCCAGTCCTTTCTTCTTTTCCTACTCGGTCAGATTATCCTCTCCAATGTTGTACTGTCATTACTGGCCTTTTTTTGGATAGGTGATCATGATGGCTGTGTACACACGAAAATTAAACTGTAGATACCCTCACAAATTTGAATTGAAAACGGAAATGTCAGGTTTCCTTCACATCAATGTCTCGATTGCATTGACAACTCCTGGTGTCTCTGATTCAAGAGCCTGCTGCTGTCACCGTCCGGGGGAAAACTTAGGATGACTTTCCGAACTCCCGATAGGTAATAACGGAAGAATAAGGCTCGTGATGTGGATAGCCTAACAACGTGCACTCGGATTATGATGACCTCGAGATCTGACAGGTGAGGGAGGGAGCCATCGGACAAAGAAGTAGATAGTTTGGTGATAGCAGTGAGGGGAAGCGAGGATTACGTTTTCTTTTTACCACACACAGGCAGTTGATTGAAACCGTTTCCAACATCAACTTTGATTTAACTGCAATTTCCAGGAGACGAGCAATCACAAACTCAAAAGAAAAGGTGATAGCTTCTCATGAAACTTGGCGTGCCCATCAATCGCCCTGATTATGCAATAAGCAAAATAAACATCAGTGATAGTAATGATGTAATATGATGTAGCTCACAGTTGGTGCAGTTGGGAGAACAGATGTCTATGGGATCAGAAAATTAACTAAGGGAACAAAAGGCTCCGAATTTCTGTTTTCATATACAGTTCGTAGCACCAGCGAAATTTGGACAGATCTGGACATGTGCGAAAATAATATTAAAGCTTGGAATTTGAGACATTTATTATACGATAGATATGAGGAAATCATCAACCAACCACAATTTGAGCACATTCACCACTGCGAGTGGGAAGATGATCGACACCGGGAATCCGCTATCCTGGAAGCTAGCTGGGCGTGAGGGATTCGTCAGAAGCACGAACATGAAGAAGGTCACGACGAGTATCAGCAAGGAACAGATGGACGCGCGTGGGACCTCAATAAAGAAGTTAGACAGTTCGGCTTCATTCTCGGTCGGCCCGCCCGCGATGTTTTACGTGAGAAGAGGAGTACGAGCCCCTGGGACAGGTGAATTGATACGCCAGATAAGAAGCTGTGGGGCTTCATGAGAAACGTGTACTCGCCGATCCACTGCGGTAATGCTTACAAGAATAGAGTGTAATGCTCTTGTGGAATGACAAAGTGCGACTGTTGCTGACGTCAAGTAGTGTATATCCGACATTACCGGCACCACGAAGCCAACGGGACAGGTCATGTCCCAGGGCAAGGACATACTGTAAGAGTGTACTTCTGCCATCGGTTCAGTTCGTTGTCGCATTTCACAAGGACACCACCCAGGAGCTGCTTTCGTAATAGGTCGCACAGCGAATGCCGTCACGTCATTCCTTGAGCCGCACACAACAATCTAATGCATTCCCGGTCAAGATGAAGAACTAACCTGTGTACGTAAAGCCGTGTTGAAAGACCTTGAACGCGTCCGTCTCTGACTAGATGGTTTTCTCGCTACCGTCATGATCATCAGTGTCCTTAAACGTGGAGGTCCTAATGTGCAGACCAACAACGAAGGACACTGAGTCCGACCAAAGGCAGAATTTGAACAATTTGTGGGGGTCACTCTCGTTGATGTGCAGCAAAGAACACGATACCATTCACAAGATAAGGAGAGCAGCTTGTTTAACATCTTCAACGCAATTGAATCATCACTAGGATTTGAAGAGAACGCAGGATCGGTGAAGGCGCAGTCGTGGACGTACATGGCAAGGGTGACAGAGTGGATCTCGAGGAGGAGAAATATCACGCTCACGAGACGAGAACACGATGCAGGAATGTCCTCGAACATTGCAGAGGCCCATTTTATACGTACTTAATGTGCACCTAGCTCACAGTGCCATATGTTATAACGGCGAGTGACAGTGACAAAGGCCAAGTCAAAAAAGCGGTGACCCGTACTATCCTAAATAGGAACGAAGAGACCGGCCCGGACTGCTACTACCACCAGGAGCAATTTTCCCACGATACGTGGCAAGGTTGGTTCACTGAACCCGCACACCACGGCCCCTGCTATCTTGCCACCTTGCGAACTCTGCAACCATTCACACATAAATGTACAGATGAATGCAATCTCTAGAGGTAAAACAAGCCAGACAATGACCAACTAGCCACAGCAGAGTACCCGGATACACGGTTTGCTGTCCTGAAATCTCACTCCCTATCCAGTGACCCTGCATTGATAAAGCAGGCAACAACAAGAGAACACTCGCACATAGGGGACGAGTATACGGCAGCAACGCACCTAAGCGTTCATCCATCTCAAGGGAAAGAGGTTTTTTAGTGGGTAACAACAACTCGGTAACGCATGTGACGGAACCCAGTAACGAGTCCCACCCCGTACGGGGTGTGCCTAATTGCATTTTTCTCCTCGCCCCCGGGCCGGCCCCAGTCCGTCCTGGCTTTAGCGCGCGAACGTAGGGCTGATACTACTTCACTTGCTACGTAGCACATGTTGAGTTTTACTTAGTAAAGCAATGAGATATAGCGCTTTCCAAAAAAAAAAAAAAAAAAAAAAAAAGAACAGACCGGCCCGCTTCCCGTGCCTGGCTTACCCGCGCGATGACGCGCAGTTATCTAATCTTATCAATCATGATAAGATAAAAGCAGCTTAGGACCCACAGCAATGAGATCATGAGACACGCAGCAGTGTCACCAGGCCCTTTCAGCGCGCACTACTCATTAGCTAGCTGTACCTTAGTTTCATACCTCAGAACCACAGACAGTTGCTCATATACCGTAGACACCGATCCAGAGCACTTCACTCCCGCGCAACCCGTGCGCATTTACTGGGAGCAACATTCGTTACCCAATTCTCATGTGGTACCTGTACTTACGCACTTACCCGAGAAGGATAGTAATATTTTATCTTCACTGATTATACAAACACACTTAGTTTTCGTCTCATGGCACATTCACGGAGAATCGTTGCATCGTTCTCACACGACGATCCTAATTCCGCTGTACTCCCCACATTTACTAGCTTAACCCTACACTTTCCACAGGGGAAATCTCTCTCAATAATAAGGAAGAATATGTCAGGGTGTGGATCGACTTGGCCGTACGTCACAACCTTTTTTTCTTGAAAAAAGACTGTCGTTACACATGTGGGATGTCCGTGATCACATAACTGGCACAGGTATTCAGATAATATGCGGAGACCTAGCGGACCACGAAATCCAGAACGGGAACTGTGCGATAGCTATAAAAACAAAAAGGAAGTCGTCATTGATGAATTCTTTGAAGACGATGCGAACCCCACTGCCAACGAAGACACCCTTGTTCAATTCGATACGAAGAAATGGATCAACAAGATGCAAAATTTACGCGCTAATGGCGCTAAAGTGGTGCTTCTATACGCACCCGGAAAGGTATCAAGTTGGCGAGCGTTTGCCCCATGCTGCTCGTGGTCACTTGACTCCAGAATATGTTTCGTCTCTGAAATGCGCAAGATACCTGATACCGGCCTGGCTTTGGTTCGGGCTCAGGGGTAAGCTCAGTCTCGTCTAATTTCTCGTTGAAACCCACGTCTGAGGCCGTGTTGATCGCCGGTCTGACCGCGGGTTTCGGTGAGACTCTGCCGCAGAGAAAGACTTGCAGGCGAGTCCCGCTGATACCGGACAAGCTTGATGAGCTTGCCTCCGAAATGATGCAATAATATAATAACATCTAGGTTTTTTAGACCAGAGGATCAGTATTGTACATCACGTTGTAAGCTACCTTTGAATGGAACCCAACTTAAAATGAACGCATCACAATTCTCCTCAGCACTGGGTAAATCGGGTATGCTGCCGGACGTCCGGCTGACGCTCACGCATGCCGTCATCACCCGAAGATGGAGGTATGTTGTTTATCCACCGTCATTGCAGGGAGGGTGAGACAAGAAAGGAAAAAGGGAAAGAATAACGCTGAGGTTGATGCCAATGTCCTCCAGCTCACCAGAAGGACGATAGAGGCTTTGCATGCACCATATGTTTGCAGGGGCTGAGACATCGTTCGTTTCACAAGAGTCGGCACCGCGGAGGGTACTGATACCAGCGCCCCCACCTATAACGAGCTGCCGGTCTGATTTTGGAGCGCATCAGATACATACATTTTTTTCGAACTACAACGGAACAACTTACAAGTACAGTCTTTCACTGCAAACGAAAAATAAGGGGGAAGAATGGCGATGTGAACGGATGCGGAGAGATCGGAACTGATCGTTGATTCTCACCTGACATTCTGCCCCGAGGAAAGGCAATCGATCGCCGACATGGATACCGGTAATCAACGACGATAATAGCCATTTTTCTCTTCCCTTGGGCCTTGCTCCGTATTGACATGCACCGGTGAGGGTCTAAATCTTGGTAAAAAAAAAGGTTTCATGCACTCGCATGGTGTTTTCATAACTGTGAACGGAAGTACTCTCATACCATATCTATTTGGGCGGAATGGTCATCAACAAGTGGTGATTGATTAGCCAGATTATTGACACTGAGGCCTTAATTGTATTCCTGAATACTAATAGGGATGCGCACCGTACCGTAGTACGGGTATGACCGTAAAAATGGACGGGCATGAGACGGGAGTGTTCAACCGTCTACCGTCCGTCCATCCCTGGTCAGCCAAGGCCTAATGGAGACGGGACGGGCTTGAAGACAGCCGTAGTACGGAAAACGACAGGTACGGGAATACTTAAACACGCGTGGATAAGATAAATATATTACTTTTGGCTAAATACATCACGGACACTGAATAGCATGGGGCATGCGCAGCTCTAGTGGCTGAGGGCAGCTTTGGCCCTGACATGGTCAAGATGGAGCCGCTTCTTGACAAGCATGAGGATACAGATTGTGTCCGCTTGAAGTCTAGCGCGTCGGAGAGAGATGGTGTAACCGGCCTGGGGTAAGCATTCAACTGCTTGTGCTCCTGTAAGTTGTGGAACCAGCCAGGAGTCTGATTAGACCGTTTGCTCGTGTGTGCGCCTGAGGCACTGTACGATATTTTTGGACT
>QLOT01014491.1:0-25829 GCA_003313875.1 Russula aff. compacta | reverse complement strand
TTAGACTAGGTGTGTAACTAGGTTAACAGATGATTGGTGTTGCGTGAGCGTGAAGGAGCGCGGCCAGCCAGCCACGCCCGCCACGTCAATTTCTGAGAGACAGGTCACATGATCTAGTATTTGGGCATGGGAAAAAATCTATTTCAAGTTAGCTGCTTTACACCTGGGCAGTCGTATATATATACTGTATACAGAGTGGCCTAGCACATTAGGACGACTGTATGATACAAAAAATTGAGATAAGGGAGAGCGTTTGGTCGGTCAGGTCCCGGCCTTCCTTAGAAGTTCCTTCGCAACTTCGTCTGCATCTGCAGTCTGATCTGGGATCCAAAAGGCCTAGCTCCTGTCAGAGGCGCATAGTAAAAGGTGTAGGTGGAGACAAACTAATTCGGCACCGGCAGTGGCCATCATTGCTAAGCGGGGGTTGAACCGGACGCATCGCGCGGGACCTGGGTGACCATCCATCTTCGTGAGGGGCTGGATGTGCGCTGGCGAGAGCTTGAGGTCCACTGGACCTTCACGCGGGGGAATATTTTGGACGTCCCACACACAGATACGCCCGTCGAGTCCGCCGCTGACAACGTACTTGCTATCTGGGGTCCAAGATACTTCCTCCCCCGAGCATCCTCGTTGTGGTTCAATGTTAATCGGGGTGTCGAGCCTGCGACGCTCGAGCCCGACATGACCCTCTAGCTTGGCAAGGACGTGCCCCTCAAATGCATCGACGATATAGTGTGCGTCGCCTGAGCAGCCCACGAGAAGGTACTTTCCTGAGCTCGAAAATGCCATCGAGGTCATGTAGATGGCACGGGGAGGGAAGCTCACACGCGCCAACGTCGGGTCCTCCAGAGTGATAGTGAGGAATGGCGCCTTGTCAAAGTTGGCGTGGTCATACATTAGGATGCGTCCATAGTGGTTGACTGCAACTGCGAAGACGACGCCTGTTGCATCGTATGCCACAAGCGATGGAGCAGGTAAGCTCAAAAGTCCACGGCATTGGGGGGCCCGTAGGTCCCACAAGCGGACCGTCTTATCCATTGAGCCTGACATAAACCCATCGTCCACTGGTGACATTTCCAATGAAATGACACGTTGGTTGTGGCCTCTGAAATATTGCAGATACTTGTTGTCGTGTAGCGAGTGATAGCGGATGGTATCATCTTCCTTGGTAGATGCGTAGATGATAGCAGTGTTCTTGTGCGTGAATCGTGGGAGGTCTACACCATACTTCTTCGAATGTAGCGTTTTTGTTGGCCTTAAAACTACTATCAGTTGGTCCTGGGGCGGGGTAAAGAAGTAAACAGGCGACTTGCTTCCCGGTCTTGCAATTATATAGTCTGAATGTCTCATCCTCTGCAGCAGTTATGAGCTGATCTCCCCTGTCATCGAAAGAAATGCCCGTGATGTGACGTTGTTGGGCAGGGGCACGACTTCCGGCTGTGGGTGGAGGAGCTGGCTCAACAGCCGCTTTGAATATTTTTGCGGGTTTTAATTTGGTCTATGAACCCCGGGGTTAAACTTGCTGTGTTGGAAAGTGTGCACACCTCACCATAAGCGAATTTGTGAGTGGCACAGGTGCTACACCGTTAGTAGAATTAGGAGCCATGGTTGAGGGTGTTGGTGGTGTTGTCGGGCGAGCTGCGCCGCGCGACGCGCCTACTTGACCTGCAGGCGGAGCTACAAACAAGACCACGACTATTTCTGTTCCGTTATTCGATTATCATGTCTGACGGTGACGACTCTGCGGCTTTATGGAAGGTTAATCGCACAATACACGAACTTGTCAAGGATAGGGTGCAGCGAACGTTCCCTAATTCCCCGTTTCAGCATCTAGCTGAAACCGCCGACCCGTAGGGCTACCAGGTGTCGGACGAGGAGATCAATATGTCTCTGGCCGACTTTAAAGCACAGTATGCCAACAATGGGGGTACTGTTGAGTGCGCAGTTCCTTAAAAAGTCTCCAAACCGCATCACTGACCATGCAGTCTTGTCTTATAGTCGTAACCAGCTCAATTTTTTCACCAACTCCCGTACAGATCCCTCAAACCAGATATTCATATTTTTCTCCGATGAAAAAAGTGTCGGGGTGAAGACTATGCGAAAGTTCGTGTGTTCTTATACAATTTGTTATGATATCCGCGAGTTTTGATACTCTCCTTAGGTTGCTCAACATCTTGGAGGAAAAGAACATTGCGAAAGGCATCATCATTTTCCCGGGCACTATGACCTCTTCTGCAAGAAAGGTGGATTGCTTTTCATGTGATTGGTCTATTGATATGTCTGTACCTCTCACTCCTAATTGCAGGTCATTTCTGCGATGCAGGCTCGATTTAGGCTGGAGGAATTTGCTGAAGCTGACCTACTGGTGAATATAACACATCATAAACTGGTACCCCGACACGAAGTTCTGGATCAGGAACAAAAAAAGCTTCTTTTGGAACGATAGTGCGTAGTGGCTCGTCCATCCAATCCGCACGCGACAGTCTGACACAACTACAGTCGCTTGAAGGAGACGCAGCTTCCCCGAATACAACTCGCTGATCCTATTGCCCGATATTACGGTTTGCGGCGCGGTCAGGTCGTCAAAATAACACGACCGAGTGAGACTAGCGGGCGCTATGCGAGCTATCGCGTCTGTTTTTGAAGTATCAATCAACTAATGTCCCATCTATCGCCCCCTGCCCCCACCCATGTTTTAGTATAAAAATATTGGACTGCCGACTATCAAGTTGGTGCCAAGCAAATATACTTTTAGATCGGAAGAAACGTTTCTCTTGTCGACTGAGGATCTATGATTCATCAGCACCAAGCTAGTGCACAACTTTTTTGGTTCTCGCATCTTTCCCTGTTACTCTAATGACAACTGTGGCTACCCTATCCATGCTGCAAGCTTTTACTGGACTGCTGGGGATAACGCCCTTTCAAAGATATATTGTCACGACACTTCCGTACAGGCTCTGGATTCCCTTGTGCCTCGATACATGCATTGTAATTCCACCTGCCTCTTTCGGCTGCACAAGATGATATTGCGCCTAGCGTCGTTTGCTCCGCACCCCAAGTGTAGGTGTGATTAATTTCTAATAGCATAGGGCGTCAGAGTTGCACTCTATACAACCGTTGAATTTGATACGCATGTGGTTAGTAGCGGCGAGTTCCCGGTTGGCAGAACTCCACGAAATACATATGTACGGTTTCATATCCACCTCACGGGGCGGACGAGACATTTCTGTGAAAGGTCTCTCCACATTCGGATGTACGAAGCTTTGCGCGTCTCGGCAGACAGGTTATAGTACGAGAAATGACATGCGAGTGCACTACCGCTAGAAGGTTTAGGCGGTGGACGCATCAATCGTCGTTCAGGATTTCGATGCGGTATCCATGTATTACAGTACATGATACACTTGTTACGCACTTCCAAACCAGGCTCTCGCGATCTATCAAGGGATCTGCATGGCGCCGCAATTCTTCAGTTCATAATCACGCCCACGACTCATCGATGGTTGTCCCACGCTGTGAGGGAAGATTATGATGCCTTGCCGTGACGGAGTGTGCCTGTTTGCGGAGCTGTGCGTGCAGGAAGGCGTCAACGCCGATATCATGCCATGTGCGAGTGTTAAAACAATCTCCTCGGAGATGACATTTCATGCACAGCCCCGCGAATAACAGTAGACGTGATCCGGTCATCAGCCATTCACTAATCTGCAGATCTGGCACCCTGTCCTCCGTGACAGGAAGCTGTGCATAGACGAGATCGCTTATCGCCAATCCAAAAAAAGCAGATCATGACCCGAACGATGGAGGAGAAAGGATTGAAACTCGATGGAACGATACCGTCCTGCGTTCACCATATGATGACCGTAGCTCGGACACGTTCAAGACGGACTCCGTTCGTCGTCCAGCACACCGGCGGTGCCAGTAGGCTTGGGTAACTGCGGCGTGGTTCTCATACAGAGTTTAAGACACAATGAATCAAAGCACCGCATCCCACGCACGTCCGAATAAAGTTACGTTGGGGTCGGAGATAACATGATAGCACGGCGACGACGCCCATGACTCTGACTCAGAGTCACGCATATGGCGTGACCAAATGGCAGCACTTTCACTTGAGTTCCTGAGAGGCTTAGTTTACCCAAAACAGACGTTCTGTCCTCGATGATGATGATTTGATGACTGATGACAGCGGTGTAACCAAGTTAAGGCACGGGCAAACCGGACCCAAACGCGCACAAACCTCCAGCATGCGTCAACCGTTTTTGTCAGCCCCCGAATGCCTGGCGCCAGGGCCGGGGAGTACGTTCAACCATGATCTAGTCAGTCGTTACCACGACCGACCAGTCCGCTATTGCACTACGGTCTTTGTCTGCTTGTCAAGTGAGAATTGATATCACAGATGATCTATCCATCCTTGATCGTCCAGTCTTGCCACCGGTAGCGCTGTCACTACTGTACCATTGTCACAGAGGGTTGTTGGTTGCTCGTGGAGTGTGTCACAGCTGCGGATGGACCATTGCAAGTGCCTACTGTAGCAACTGTAGGGAATATCTCATTCCATCGGTTATTCGGAGCCCATCTGACCTCGTCTCGACATATCCAATCCAGAAACAAGATCTCCATCGGACACTGCAATGACCCCTGGGACAGTGCCTGTTCCCCGAGGCGTCCTCTACTACTGGTGTTTATTCTATCTGTCTTCGACGGGCGACTAATGCGATGCATGAGGTCATATAAAGAGGTCCCATCCTCCTCATCCACCATATCCCCTGAGTATCCCCCGAGTCATGCATCCAACGGCAACATCTTTTTACCTGCCCAATCTCCTCTCCATCTCCAAACCCTTCAAGGGGTCTACAAATCCCCACTACAAGACGGCAGCAGCAGAGTCCCGGACCTGGGTCAACAGCTACAATATTTTCACCGACAGAAAGCGTGCTTTCTTCATTCAAGGTTACAACGAACTTCTGGTGTCCCACACCTATCCTCATGCGGGGTATGAAGAATTTCGCACAATTTGCGACTTTGTCAACTTGCTCTTCGTTGTTGATGAGGTCAGCGATGACCAGAACGGCATCGACGCACGCAAAACCGGAGAAGTTTACCTCAACGCAATGAGGTACCCCGGGTGGACAGATGGCTCTCCATTAGCGAAGATGACTGGAGAGTACGCCTAGATCTCCCAAGTTGTAGTTGTTGCTCCTGGTTGACACCTTCTAGATTTCGCGAACGGCTTACACGCACCTCAGGGCCTCGCTCTTTCCGCCGCTTTTTAAAGCACTGCGAGGCTTACATTGAGTGTGTCGCACGAGAAGCTGAATACAGGGAGCGTGGGGAGGTTTTGGACATGGTGTCATTTGAGCATCTTCGGCGCGAAAACAGCGCAATCCGGCTTTGCTTTGGACTCCTTGAATACAGCCTTGGGATCGACCTTCCAGACGAGGTGTTTGAAAACCCCGTCTTTGAACGTCTCTACTGGGCCGCTGCTGATATGGTCTGCTGGGCAAATGCATGTCTTTTACTTCCAATACCCAATTTCATTATCTGACCGAGCTGATTCAGGATGTTTACTCATACAACATGGAACAAGCTAAAGGTCATACAGGGAATAACATCGTCACGGTCCTGATGAAAGCCCAGGGCTGTGACCTGCAAACTGCCAGTGACCTCATCGGAACGCACTACGCCGAACTCATGGAGGGTTATCTCGCAGACCGCGAGCGGCTCCCATCATTCGGTCCTCAGATCGATGTTGATGTGCGGCAGTACGTACGCGCAATGGAGAATTGGCCCATCGGGAACCTCGAATGGAGCTTCGAAACGAATCGCTATTTTGGACCTCTGCATGACGAGATTAGGCGTACGCGTCTGGTCGTCCTGACCCCGCCAATAGCCGGCAGTGACTCCGATTGTGACTGATTTAATTGATGCACATTACCTGGCTAGTATTTATTCGCTTTCGTTAAATTCGTACCGTTACTATCTACGCTATTCTTCGCTATCGTTTAGACGCGCAACATTTGTCTATCAGCCTAATAATAACAATAGTGTACTTGTTCGATATTAGTACTAGAAGCTGTAATTTTTTCTCTTGCTCTCGCCGGCCCCGAGCATTGTTGATATGTAATTCGCCTGCCGTCGTGTGGAGCAGGGTGGAATTGTGGTCGTTGCCCGACGCCGAGCGATGTCAGCCCTTGCACGATTGACATATGGTACGGTAGCATCTACCTCGCACTTGGCAGCTACGCCAGGGCTGAAGCTGAAGGCCTGGAGCACAAAAAAGAGGGTCTTTATCATTGTACCATGTACCAGTCACTCCTAAGCGGCCTGGCCGTTTGATCCAGCTCTCCGTTTCGTCAGCAAATCATCCCCTGCGTGATCCAATCAATGGGAATCAAAAGAGCTGAAATTTAACTTGACCAACTTAAACTAAATTTTAAGTACTGTAATTTGAGGAAATGAGTGGTCACGGTCATTAAGGGTTCCACGGGATTTTCCTGAAGGCCCGTTGCAACTGTCTGTACGGTACTGTACTGTATTGCGGGTGGTTCATATACTAGCAAAACTTTGACGAGGTACGTCTAAATTGGAGCGGTGTGAGCGCACAAAGGTTTTTTTGAAGATCAAGATCGAAGTCGCACAGCTCGCGTATCTGGGATTCTACCGGCATAATGCGAAGCTCCGTCCATCCAGTGCAGGGAGTCATGATACAGGACAACGGTCTCGGATACATTGTACGTTTTGTGAATGTATCAATCAATGTACCATGTGCATCCCTGGCAAAAGTGTAGAGCAGCGTAGTACGCAGTGTACCTGCAAGTACACTGCAACGCGCTTATGGTGGTACCTCGACTCGGACCGGACTCCGACACAGATGCCGTTGGTTCGGTCATTGCATTGTTGTCCGCTGTCCTGAAGTTTCGAGGCAACATCATATCACATGGTGACGGAGCCCGTCAACTGAGCAATGTAACGCAGATTGCGAATGTGCACCGTCTGTGCATTGATGCAACGCCACCCTAATGATGATAATGCGCATGCTATGATGACCAGTGATCTAGTGATCGGTGATTGCGCTGTGTAATGGGCAATGTAGTACTGTAGTTCCAGCTTAACCGATTTAACCTTCATGGTCTGGTGGCAACGTGTTGCCCGTTATACTGTTATGAGTAAAAACACAGATGGAACCTAGATCCATAGAATCGCTGTGCGATCACTGTAAGGTCGAGAGAAGTACTCCCTCTAAGAGACAGAAGCCGGCTGTTCTCTCAGCCCGGAGCAATCGCAATTCAACATTGAGAGTACAAAACAATTCTAACGCCGAATCTAACGCCGAGTCACTACACGTACAACCATCGCCCACGTTGATCCGCCCAAGCTGTGAGTTCCTCTATCCCTTGAGTCTCAAATGCTTCACGTAATGAGGACTGGTGGTCTGCGTCTTCTAGTTTTGGTGAAACGACTCCATAGTTCGCCGGGTCATACGGGGAAAGGACGCCCAGTCCGCTTCCGCCGACGGATGTCAGGTATGGGCGAAATCCTGAGCCAACAAGTCCCTCTGTGAGGGCTTGCAAAACGCCCCCCTCCATATCTGTTCTCACGGTCAGCAAACGCTCGAAAGGTTGAACGAATAAGGAGCCACCATCCGGGATAAGCGTAACAGCGCAACCACCGCCCCCGGCACCTGTGAGCTTGGTGCTCAGATGATATGGCTTCGCAGCGGTCTGCGCTCGAATAGCTTCAAGCACAGGATGGGACACGCCAAGGGCATCAAGATGAGCATGGTTCTCTGTGATGAGTGCAGCAAGAGCAGAAAGTAGCGCGTCCCGCTGCAGTTCCGGGTCGCCAAGAGCACGGCGAGCCTCGTCGCTAATGCTCTGGATCGAATCGAGGATATGTTGGACGACGGCGGGTTCCTGTGGTAAGATATTAGTATCAGACTCCTTGTGACTGAGCGGGGTGTGCAAGACAAGGAAACTGACAGCAAGTTTCTTCGCGGCCACTCCTGCTACAAGTTTCTTTGTGTCCCGGGGGACGCGAGAGTCTGTCAGTAAGAATCGGAATGACTTGAAGCTGTAACGGGATCCGGCCACCTCAGCGCTTTCTCCAGTATTATATCATGCATTCCGACTCACCCCTGAATTCCTTCCATGCCGCTCTTTCGACCGAATCCAGATCTAGTGTATGTCAGGGCTCCGCCAAATACAGCGACCGAATTATCCACTCCGCTCGGGTTTCCGTGCAAAATCTTTTCTGCGACAAAGGCCCAGCGATTCACTTCCTCGGCAACCTGGCGCGGTAGAGCGCGACGTCCTTCATGAGACACATGTACGTGACCGGGGTCGTGTGCTTGCTCATCCGGGGTGCGAGAGGGCTCGGGGACTGGAGGCAGCGAGATGCGCTGGTGGAGAAGGAGAAGCGCCGTTGCAACGCAAGTGGAGAAGGAAGCGGAACTACCGAGACCTGCACCAACAGGTAGAGTTGACCTTACAGTAAAGCTGAATGATGGCCTGGACCAATGTCAGAACTGCTTCGTCGTCATGAGAAGCATAGGTAGTTACCTTTCGCCTCCGTGAGTCATCACCATGTACAAGTACAAGAACGCTATGGCTGCGGCCTTGGCCTGCGAGTTTTGATCTATGTTGAACGGAAGTCCGCGTTGTTGGATTGCATCGACCAGTTGCTGATCGAGTGCATCGGGATGAGGATCGCCAACACCAACAGATGTAACGGCATCCCATGGAAGGTTATCAAGGACCCATTCGTGCGAAAAGTTGTCCAAGTCAATGAAGCTTAAGGAAATTTTACCATCATGGCGGGGTGAGGAAAGACCATAACAACGTAAGCCGACTGAGGCTGCGATCGCAGTCTGGGTATCATCAGCATCACAGATATGAAAGCAAAAGCAACTGTAACTTACAACACCATGAACAACAGCGTGCTCCCCGAAAAGGATAACCTTTCCTGGCGCACTGACGAACCATTCGCGGTCTTCTCTTTTCCTCGCTGGATTCTCGTTGTAAGCGAGTTTCTCTACTGCACGGCTAATAGCAACTCCTCCGCGGGGAACAGTGGCGCGCACAAATTGGTGTTGATCAGCGCTGGCCGAAACCGTGATAGCTCCGGCCTCGACGAGGGCATGTTCAAGGTCATCAATGAGGTCCACTGGGTCTTCGATGCCGACACACAGGCGAATCAGGTCTTCAGGCAAACCACGTTCCGCACGCACGGCAGGGTCAATGGATGCGTGGCTGCACAGACCCCTGAGAGAAGATCAAGATGAAAGTTACGTTACGCACGACATGACACAGGGCATGCTGATCAAAGAATTGACGCAACCAAACGAGACTGAGATACCCCATAGACGCGTTGAACCAACAATACGTTCAGAGAGTGCTTTGTCACCCGTGGTGAAAGAAAGCACCGCGCCGTAACCATCTGCGTTACGTTCATGAATATCTCGTCCAGGATGGTCCGTTAAGCCAGGGTAGTGAACCTTGAAACCGAGGCGATCCAGCATTGTGGCTACAGCCATTGCGGAGGTCTGTTGACGGTCCATGCGGATTGCGAGTGTCTTGACACCACGCAAAAGGAGGAAAGAATCGAAGGGGGTGAGGGCATTGCCAACTGAGTTGATGACAAATCCTATTTTCTACGAGAATCCCGTCGATGGACTCGTCCAACAGAACAGTAACGTGAAGACGTACCTTCGCCAGGTCTTCGTCGTTGCAGGTAATTACGCCGGCCATCAGGTCATGGTGACCGCTGAGGTACTTTGTCGCACTATCATACACTATATCCGCACCATATTCCAGCGGCCTCTGTAGGTAAGGACTCATCATAGTGTTGTCGACCACGACAAGAGCATCTGGGGCTCGTTGCTTGACTTGGGCGGAAATGGCCGCCAGGTCAGCAACCTTGAGAAGCGGGTTGGTGGGGCTCTCCAAAAGAACCATAGCAGTTTTCCCCGCCTTGATGTGCGCATGGAGGTTTATGGGATTAGTAGTATCGACATGATGCACGACAACGCCGCCATGGGTTTTGAGATAAGAGAGGAGGCGATTTGTGCCGCCATACAGATCATCGCCGGCGATAACCTCATCACCTGGTTTGAGAAGACGGAGGATGACATCGAGGGCGGCCATCCCGGAGGAGACAGCGAATGCATGACCCGCTGAGGATATCTTGGCAATGTGGTGTTCTGTGAGGGGGCATAAGCCGTCTAATGCCTCCCCTTAACTGACAGATTGTATCAGATATTCACCAAGATGGCTCCGAGTAGGGTTTCCACTCCTTGTGTAGTCGTATTGGCCGTCGACGCCCTTGAAAGTAGCAGTCTGATATATTGGAACTGAACTAGAGCCGTATTGGTCTTTTTGATCAGGATTATCTACTGTTGCGCAGAGGGTGCCAAAGCGGTACGGCTTGCGCGGACGAAATGGTGAATCTGGTTCTGGAGTTGGCAGTTCGTAGTCTCTGATAAGACCTTGATTTTGCGCTGGATGAGACATCGTTAGTGACAAGGGAGGGGACACAAGTTAGGTGTTTACTGTAAAGACGGGGTGGACTACCACTGAAATACTCGTGGGACCCGATGGCGGAATGATTACTTGCTTTCCTCTCTCGCTCGGCCGACCGCTTCGGATGAACGATCTATTACGAGTTGCACTGCTATTGACATGCCTCGGAGACAACGTACGCCTTTGCCCCTCTGAATACCCAATTGTATCCTCACATACTCTCCCAGCTGTTAGAAGGGCTCAAGAGAGCCAGCCACTCGACGTAGAGACTATTGCAAAACGAACCAAGCGACACCTAGACGAGCTCGAGGTGTGTTTCATTTCGGGAACCTGGCGACTCGCTTCCGATCTATTATCTCATTGAAGCCGTTTTATGAATAGCGCTCTAACTATGCTGAGCCATCCAGTTCGTATCTCGGGATGGACGAAGACGATCAAACTGGGAAATCTGCCAAGGGTCGCGCACGCCAGACTGTTTCGGACAAACGACAGCTCTCTGGACCTAGCGCAAAGAGGAAGAAGACCAATATGAACATTCGCACAGCGATTCTGTACAGGAAAAACTTTGCCACGCTTATCGAGGAATCAGTTGAGTGGTTCACTTGGGCAATTCCCGGAGTGCCCATTCATTCTCTTGCTTCAGGGACTCGCAAATCTCCCTTCCTCGATACCCACGTACCTTACCGCCGCGGCCGCTCCCCCCAAAGAGCCTACGCGACATCTGTGCAGCATCTGCGGGTATTGGGGAAACTATAAATGCAAAAAATGTGCTGTACCTTTTTGCGGTCTCGATTGCCAGGGTGTTCACGATGAAACGAGATGTGAACGACGCGTCATCTGAGAGAGATTGGGATATCCCCCTTAGAATTCTAGCGTCGATTCCGGCAACCGGCCGAGTCTCTGTCTGCCAGGCATGTTCCTGCGACGCTCAGCCTAACTTCTCGCTCGGTTCCCGGCATTGTTTTTTCTTCGCCTTGCAATTACTTCACACATTGGGATAAAGGTACCCTCGCGTTAGCGTCTTTGCCGCAGCCAGACGTGCAACATTAGTCACGGTCAGAGTAGATGGTTCTGGCTCGGCTCGAGAGTCGGTTTTCAGCCGGTTATTTAGCCACAAAACCGTCGGCTACTCTGACCGTCAACTTTTCTACGAACGGTTTTGGCACAGTTCGTACATGTGTGACTGCTGGAATATATATATGATTCCTCACTATTTCTCATTCTCTCTTCAAGTCCTTATGCCACTATGGTCTGCACCATGACGGGAGGCACAAGCAAAAAAATTGTTACGACGCTATGTAGCCACTTGCACCGCGTTCAGCAAATGGTCGAAGCAGAGGAAAACATGTTGGAGAAAGTTATGCCCTATTTTACCCTGTCAGAACTGAGGGGACGGTTCAGATTGAACCTCCTCCAGAGGCGGTTCAACGGTTCAGCAAAACTGACCAGAACCGACCAGAACCGTCTACTCTGACCGTCTATTAGAAACTGGTTCTGACCTGCTGGGTCTGAACTCGACCATCATGTTGGTCCCATGCTTGTCCAGCTAAGGTTAACCCTATCGAGGCATTCCATGTCATTGCAATTAGTTGTCTCTTACATCCCATGGGTATATAGATACATAATATTACAGGTCCATGTGTTGCTAATAACGACAATTGTCAAATGCGGGTAAAACGATGTTAGAGAGTCCAACGTTATGTTATGGTGAGTAGCTCAGGTTTATATCAGCTTCGCTAGCTGGATCGTATTCTTCCCAACATTCGTGGATAAATAAACGTTCTTGAGGAAGACATCCCCTGCCAACCACTGATTTGGGCCACCCAGCTGACCCGCAGATATCCCTGAAATGCAGTCTCCAGAGAGATCGTTCGGATTAACAGGGGCAAACGTGATATCACGAGAGTCAATCGAAAAGGACTGCCCGCCGAATGTGAGTGCAAGACTGGCGTTGGTCGTGCACGGTATCGTGAAGGTACCGTTACCACCGTCTACAGCCCCTGGGATAGCTTGATGAATGGCCTGGGCATCTCCCTGGGGCACAATGAGGAGGGTGGTGCCAGTATCGAGGATTGCGGTTCGGCCTTTAAACCCAAGATCCGTTCCATTCACCGATACAGCATCAATCGCCCCCTCCCAGAAGCCATGCGTGTTGACATTGGGAATCGTGACTAGCGTTTTTGGGTCAAATTTGCTGGGGTCAAGTCCCCCCAGCGTGACTTCGCCATCGTTCTTCTCATCAGCGAGACGCGAAAGCTTGAACGAAGTAATTGCCTCCTTAATCATGCCTGCCTTGGCAAGCGATTCCACGGGAGTCAGAGTTTGTTGTTGCGAGAGCGTGCTTTGGGCCAGGCCCATAATGCCATCGAAGGGTGTGTGGGAAGACGAAAAGTTTGGGGATTCTTGGGTGGCTACGCCAAAAGTGTGACCAGAGAGCGGCAATCCGGCAACAACGATGTCGTCTGTGATGACATCCCCTGCCACAGCCCCAGTGCCATAGGTCACCTTGAAAGACTTTTGTATGCCAGTGAACGAAGTCGAAGACTCTGGTCCAAGAAACACGTGATCACCCTACAGGGGGATGAGTGATGAGTGAGCGACGAGGGTAGTGTAAGCCATGCTTAGGTCTTACACAATCGTCCCCACTAGCAGATTGACACCCCTCCGCGCCAACCCAAAGATCAGCAGACCCCGAATCCATCAGGACCTTGAAATCACGAGGAGGATTGCCCATCTGGATACTCGCAATATAGCCCGTATCATTGGCGTCGTCGTCAAGCCCAAGTGAGTTTGCAGTTTGAGGCGTGTTGGCGAGGGTGAGGGCGTCGTTTACCAGAGCTTGGGCCTCCACGGGGCTGAAGCCTTCATTGGACACGGAAGCCAAGATGGAGGCATCTACCCCGGGGGTCTTTCTGCTGGGCAAATGTGAGAACATGAGGTGAGAAAGACAGAGAAACGCGCACGTGGAGGTCACGTTAGGAATACTGGCAACAGGGTAACCAATGCGGGGTGATGAGCGGGCGGCGAGTCGATCACGAAGACCATCGGCAGAAGACACCTCGCGACCTGTCATGCGGGCGAGGCGTCTATGAGAGCGGTTCTTGTGGACTTGGAGGAGCTGTTTGGTTGGTTGGATGACGATGAGCATACTTTGAACTGGAGATGAGTGATACTAACCATATGAGCATGGAGGTCGCATCGTAGGGGTGCTCGCTTGAGGGACATGGTTACAACTCCTGTTTGTTCGCGTGTTAAAGGGATAGCATAGACATCCCGAACTATTAGGAAGAGGCTTCCGAGAAGTAAAATGAGAGAAGAGGCCAGCTGCATTAAGTCGGACAAATAGAGTGGCGTGTGGTTCAGGAAACCGAGAAGAGGACCAGCCTGTAGGATAGTGTAAAGGAATGGTGAACTTGTGAGGTTGGAAGTACACAGAAGACGGGTGAGTCTCTTTTATATGCATCTGAGGTATGGCGACCAGAAGGATAGAGAGCTAGCCACAGCCTCATGGGTAATGGTAGAGTGACGGAAGGCGTGCTCTACTTTTGTTGTCTTTGTGAGTGACACAGTTGAGGTTGTCATCCAGGCATAAAAAGCATGGCACCAGGACAATAGGGTATCGGCGACACCATCGTAATTGTGTTAGAAGTCAAATCCACTACCACTGCCGCCGCCAGGAGAGACGCGAGAGACTGCTGGAGGCCACGTGGGCCCCGTTGGCTGCGAGGCCGATACATACGGCACCATCCAAGGGGGGCAAAGAGAAGTGGATGGGGATTAATCGATTAATCAGCAGGCCAGGCAGGCGTCGACTGGAATGGCCTGACTTTTTTTTTTTTTCTTTCGGGCTAATAAATAGAGCCGATGGTTTGTCCTGTGAATCACAAATGGACCTCGTACTGGGCATCGCGGATGAATATCTCCTTGACAAGGCGTGGGCTTTCATCGTCCCAGCTCATGTCTTCGCAGCTGAGCATGAGGGTAATATTTCCCAATCGAGCCTTGCTCTCCCGATTGCTTTGCGACGCACCCTCCCAACATCAACATCGTGGTATCGTCACCTAGTCGCCCTCTTGCCACATCCCCCACTACCATCCACCTACGATCCCTCCATTCTCCCTCCCCTCTCGGCATGGCCTCGCGACTACATTCCCCGTCAGCTTATCTCTCTTTCCCTCATAACCTTGATTGGAATCTTTTGCCTCTACTTCATCTTCGCTGGCCTCTCCTATCAGTACATCTTCAACCATGACATGATGAACCATCCCCGCTTTCTCAAAAACCAAGTCAAGCTTGAAATTCAATGCAGTTTGCACGCTTTCCCAGGCATGACTCTTCTCACTCTACCTTGGTTTCTGGCCGAGGTTCGAGGTTACTCCAAGCTGTACGATAACGTGGATGACTATGGTCTTGCCTATCTATTATTTTCAATACCTTTGTGAGATGTGCCACCTAATCTCCCCCTGCAATTTCTCTAACAATTGAGATCCCAGCTTCCTGGTTTTCACTGACTATGGCATCTACTGGGTACACCGCACGTTACACCACCCTTCGGTTTATAAGTACGTTCATAAGCCGCACCACAAGTGGCTCAGTATGTCCCTTCTCCCCCTGCTCTGTCCTTCCCTCACCCTCATTCCCAGTTCCGACCCCTTTCGCTTCCCATGCATTCCATCCCCTCGACGGTTACCTGCAATCTGTGCCTTACCATTTGTTCATCTTCCTCTTTCCGTTGCACCGCTGGCTCTATCTAGGTCTTTTCGTGTTTGTGAATTTCTGGAGTATTCTTGTACGTCTTCACTACACATTCTGACAATCTCAAATTTGACCGAAGGTGACAGATCCATGACTCGGACATGATCACCGGACATGCCCTCGAGAACATCATCAATGGGCCGGCACATCACACTTTACACCACCTGTATTTCACCGTGAATTACGGTCAATACTTCACATGGGCAGACAAATGGGCTGGTTCTTACCGCCAGCCAGCCTCAGAACTCGATCCTCTACTAGAGGCACTTGCCGCCAAAAAAACCAAGGAGATGCTCAGAAAGGAAGAATAGCTCGTGGCCATAGTTGACGAACTATATGAGTATGACCCCATGTTATAGTGTGCGTATCTACTACCTACTAATACGAGAGCTGTCGAAGGCGGAGGAATACTATCCCTGTTTAATCAGATAACCCAAAGCAGAGTCTGAACACTACTAATATACGACTGGTCATCCCGATTAGTTGGCATGGGTGAGACTATCTCAATTGATGCAGAAACGCAGACATGCGGATCATACATACAAGGAGGGTACAAAACGCAGCATGTGAAGGGGTCAAGCTGAGCAGTGCCGCTCATTACCGCTTTTGTGCACGCTTCTTCACTTCATCCTCCTTGACCGGGTGCAACATGATTTTGTTTGGGTGACCGGGCGTATTGCCCGAATGGCCCTTTGACCAGTCGTACGATATAGCGTAAGCGAAAATCGACCCGTTGCGACTGAATGCGGATGAAGAGACTGGGCCAGGGCATGGGTCAAATGCTGTTACAGAGGACTGTCAACAGGCACACAAGGGGAGGTGTAAGGAAGGTCAAATACTTTTCAACCGCGTACGTGAGTCCTTGTCCCAAAAGTTGATTGTCCCATCTGCCCCTGTGACATTGCAGTGTTCGAGGAAGATTAAAGAAAAAGCGAAGGGCACGTCTTACCGCAGGTGGAGAATGTACCATGCACGGGATGGAAATTAATGTCGTTCACAGCAAACACCAGAGACTGGTCTTTCCCCGAGGGTGTTTGATCGCGCCGATGGCACTTGAAAGAAAAGTTATTCCTGAACATAATATACTAGTCAACAACTCGCTCGATGGGAACGAGGAGGTACGGACTGAGAGTCCTTCTCATCGACATATCTGAGGAGCCAGCCATGCGGTATCGGTCAAAAAAGAAGCCAAGCGGGTGATAGAAGATATGTGAGAGAGCATACTGGATAGCTACGCGTCCTTCTACGCTACCCATAGCGAAGCCGGTGCTGTTAGGGAAACAAGATATTACTCGTGTTTGCCACTTTAATGGCGACGTCATTGTCTAGAGAGTGGTCTCAACTCCCTGACAGACGGGCAAGCGTCCGACGGCGCACCTTGTACGGGGTCGTGGGGTTTGTGAGATTGAAAATCTGGACATGACGCTCTGCGGTGCCGACCACCATGAGCGGGTACGAGACGTCGAGCGTGTAGCAGCGCTCGGGCAGCTGCACTGTCGAGACCGGATTTGATGTGCGCATGTCCCAATACTGGATCACACGCGAGGCACAGTATGTCAGAGCTCACCAAAACAGTCGACTGCGAGCTACCTTGATAGTTTTGTCCCACGAACCGGTAGCAAGGATGCTACCCTGGGGCGTCTCGAGCCACTTGACGACCTTCAGTGGCGCGTCATGCTGGGCGACCTGCTGTGCCTGCCCGGTTTGAATGTCGAAGAGACGCGCAGTATTGTCACTACCACCAGATATGACCTTGTTCCCTTCCTACAAAGCGTGATTTGGAAGAGGACCGACGCGATTTTCAGAGGAGCGTGCTCACTTTATTCCAACAGACTGACAGAACTGGCGCCTGGTGACCATACATTGCCTTTCCTTGCGTCTGGCCATTCTGCCCTACCTCATATATTCGTACCTATGAGCGTCCATCATGAGGTCAAATATGAACGAACAGAATAGAGGTGGCTGACATTGTTGTCCCAGCTCCCGACTGCAAGGAAGTCCGCGACAGGGCAGAAAGAAAGTGAAGAGACGGAATCGGGGGGAGGGTCCACGACCTCAATATCTTTCTCCGGTGCCGAAGATACATTTGCAGTCGTCGAGCCTGCTCCGAAGAATGCCATGGTACGGGTACAAGAGTGGGAGCACACGACTTAGGTAAGCAATGCAGAGTTGGAAAGCCCACACTCGCACCGCCAAATATCAATCTTGTGCAGAAGTTCCATTACGAGGATATAGAACGCGAGTGGTGTCTACGGATCCCTGGACCACGAAAAGGTCATAGTCATAAAATGCAAAAAGCGACGGGCCTGGGACTCGAACCCAGAACCGCTAGCGCCGGAAACTAGCACGCTACCATTGCGCCAGCCCGCCGACTAGATGCCGCCCTTCTTGGGGCAATCTCAAGTGACCAGGGAGCCTTTCAGGTTTTTTTTCTTTTTGTAGCTCGGCTTCAATACGGTAAAGACATCTGGCGATAATTTTTACTGTGTTCTGACTTCTAGGTTCACATCTGCTGCCACCAATGCGCGCCCAAATTACTGAGCCGTATTGGGGGTCATAGCCACATGAGCCACAATGCTGACAGAAACCAACCCAAGGGACCCACATCCCATCCATGAACGACTCGGAACCATGACCGAAGGCCGATGATGCAGACGTCGGTGATTGTAGTACTTTGTACTACCAGTGCAACTACAGTACAGTACAATATACTTGGAATTTGGAACTTACAATAACTCAAAGTGCATTTGAGCTGTGCGTCCGGCCGCCTCTATAATCATGTTTGGCAGCCGTTCCATGCTCCGTGTTGATCGGCTTGCAAGGCCGATCGTGGATGAAGCTGAACGCATACAGGATTTATGTGCTTCGGCTCAACTAGCCGACTGCTCGATATATAAGTGCGGTATCTGAGTCGGGGCTGGATATTGTCACTGCCCAGCTCCCTGACCACTGTCACGGTTCACCAGTTTACCCCTCTCAACAACAGCTTGTCAGCCATGTCCGCAATGTCCAGCGACGACAATGTTTCTCCTGATGAGGAGACTCCCCTCCTCCCTTCAGAGCGGGCTTTGAAGAAGTCATCCAGCCCTGTTCCGTGGGCTCAAGTCTGGATTTTGCTTGTTCTCCAGCTCGCAGAACCACTCACATCCCAACTCATATATCCCTTCACGCCAGAGGTATGTCAGGTTCTGCAGACTCGTTACGTTTCTTACGTGTCCTCCACAGTTCGTTCGTAGTGTGGGGATTACTCATGGCGATGAGTCCCGCGTAGGGTACTATGTCGGCTTGATGGTATGTCCTGGACTTAATCTGTCTACCCACTTGACATAACATTGCCTAGCAATCCATATTCTTTGCTACACAGGCTCTCACTGTATTGCACTGGAGTAGGCTTTCTGATATCGTCGGCCGTAAGCCCATCATCCTCACCGGACTGTTCGGCCTATCACTGTCGATGTACAGCTTTGGGCTCTCAACTACTTATTGGGGTGCTGTTCTTAGGCACGTGCTCACAACTTTATCTCCTTCCCAGTGCTAACACTATATCCAATCCTAGCCGGAGTCTCAATGGGGCCCTCAACGGCAACATCGGCGTCATAAAAAGTATCGTTGCGGAGATCACCGATCCCGCAAGCCTTCCACAAGTCTACGCGTATATGCCAATTTCGTGGTCGCTCGGTGGGGCCCTTGGGTAAGTGAGAGATTCCCTCGACGGGGTTCAGCAATGCCTACCAAAGATTGCAGCCCTACGATTGGAGGGTCACTATCACGCCCAGCGGAGCGCTTTCCAGGCACTTTTGGAAATTTTGAGTTCCTGAAGAAGTACCCGTACTTCCTTCCTTGTGCGGTTTCTGCGACCTTTTCTGCGTCAGCATGGGTCTTGGCACTTATGTTTTTACGAGAGGTGGGTGTCTGAACAACTTTCTGTTCGTTTTTGACCCGCGATTTCCTCTTCAGACAGTCCCTTCTCCCGTAACTTTTCGCACTCTTTGGACGAAAAAACATCCATCCTCCTCGATCCCTGGTGCATCTGACATGAATGACGCCGAGAAGCCGTATCCGCTGCGCCGGTTGATGACGCGGCGGGTGCTGCTATCTGTGGCTAACTATGCGGCACTTTCGCTGGTTGAGATCTCCTATCGCGCGGTCCAGCCACTGTTCTTCAGCACACCCATTAGCAGCGGTGGCCTTGGACTCGCCCCACCATCGATCGGCAAAATCCTTGCGTCTTTCGGCATACTTAATGGAATTTTTCAAGCTACTTGCTTCGCCCGCGCCCATGCGCGATGGAGCACGAAGAGGATTTTTGTCAGTGGACTGTGTTGTGCGGTCCCCATGTTTGCCCTCTTTCCCGTGATGAACGCCTTAGCGCGCGTTAGTGGTGTTGGTCTGGTCGTGTATTCTGTTGTGGTCCTTCAGGTCGTGTTTTCTCTTGGTTTGAGCTCGTGCTACGGTAGGTCGAATTGCTACGTGCGATGGAGTAACGACGTGCTGATCTAGTCTCACAGGCTGCATCTTCATGTACATCTCAGCTGCATCACCCAATCGTGCATCTTTAGGTGCGACAAATGGGATTGCTCAGCTACTCGTCTCCATCACACGCGCGATTGGCCCAGCGGCTGCCACATCGCTCTTTTCATTGTCGTTGGCTGACGGATATATGCGGGGTGGCATGGTGTATATCGTGCTCTTGGGAATCTCTCTGGTCGCCGTCGCCCTTGGAACCACTCTTCCACAGCGAGTGTGGCAGTCATGAAGTCGATATGATGCACCGACAACGGCCAAATTGGGCCGATGGCAACTCCATATCGAAAACCGCGCTACGGTTCACGATCTTGTGCAGAGGTGCCAGAATTTTGATCAGATGTGATGCAATTATATAGAAGTTCTTACGTTGGACCACTCGCCCACTGCGTTGATTGAACGGAGGCGGTAGCGTCAGGGTTAGGAAAAGTAGCCATCGTGTGTAGCGCTGGTTTAGTCGTCTCTGACGCTTGCTAATGTTAGAGTAGTACGGGCAACTACTATTTCTGCTGTGCGTCATGATAATTCTACAAAATCATACAAGTACACGACATATCGGTTTGAGCCTCCGCCTTAGAATATATTGAAAGCCCTCGTCAGTGGCAAGGTCTCTGCGGGGGCGATATCCGCAAGCTCGCCGTCAGCGCGAACCTCGTAGCTTTCTGGGTCGACAGTCACTTTTGGTGTAGCATCGTTCCATTTCATGTCGCGTTTTCGCACACGACGGCAGCCATGCACAGCCTCCACGCGCTTAGTCAGCCCGTAGCTCGCAATAATCCCGGAGTCAATAGACGTCTTTGAAACGAAGCTGACGGAGTTGCGCGCAGCGGAGCCCGGGTGAGCTCCCCACATGGGCCTTCCGAAGAACGGTTGAACAGTAGGAATAGACGCATTCGCATCTCCCATCTACGGAAACGGGTGAGAGCCGTGAACGCCGCGTCACTTTATTGGAGTACCTGTGCCCAGACAATAACACCGGATTTGAGCACCAGCTCGGGTTTGGCGCCAAAGTTCTCCGGCTTCCAAAGCACGAGGTCAGCTAGTGATCCGACAGCGATCTGACCGACCAAGTGCGAGATTCCGTGAGTGATTGCACTACGAATGGGCATCTTAACGTAAAAGCGGCAATGAAAGAAGCAAATGCTTACGGATTAATGGTGTACTTCGCGATATATCGTTTGACGCGTCCGTTATCGCAGCCCTCCTTATCGCCCAAGGTTATGAGTGGGCCACGATGACTACGCATCTTGCTTGCTGTGCGCCATGTCCGGCTTACGACCTCACCAACGCGGCCCATAGCCTGCGAGTCCGAACTGATCATCGAGATCGCGCCCAAATCATGAAGCACATCCTCAGCTGCGACAGTCTCCGCGCGTATACGTGACTCCGCGAAAGCCACGTCCTCCGCAATCGACTTATCCAGGTGATGACACACCATAAGCATCTGTTATCATGGTGAGGTGGATGATGGATATTGATATAACAATCAAACATACATCCAAATGTTCATCAAGAGTGTTGTTCGTGAACGGTCGCGTCGGGTTCGTGGATGAAGGGAGAACATTATCCAGGCCGCAGACTGTGATGATGTCTGGGGCGTGCCCACCACCTGGGCTAGTGTCAGTCTCTGGAGTGAAAAAATGTCGCAATTTCAGACCTGCCCCTTCCGTATGGTATGTATGGATGGTACGTTTTCCAAATGCAGCGATTGTTGCTGCAATGAATGAGTAAATGAGAAGCGACCGTCATACAAGACGTACTCTCCACGAAGCCAGATTCATTCAATGTGTCCGTGTGGATGTTTACCTAAAACGTCACTCAGTGCGCGGCGGCTCTGTGCCCAACAATCCCTGCAAACCTGGACGTCATAGGCATCTGCCACGTTCAGACAGTTGACGATTGCGGCCGGGGTGGAACCCCAATCTTCATGCAGCTTCAAACCTGCAGCGCCAGCCTTGACGATGTCCTCAAGGGCAGATGGCCCTGCATCATTTCCTTTTCCCGTGAAGCCGAAGTTCATCGGCAGCGAGTCTGTAGCAGCCAACATATGTTGTATGTAGAATGGGCTTGGTGTGCACGTTGTCGCATTCGTGCCAGCACTAGGACCAGTTCCTCCGCCAATCATCGTTGTCGTACCCGCTGCAAGAGCCTCGATAACCTGAGTTGGTGAGATGAAGTGGACGTGTGCATCGATAGCGCCAGCGGTGACGATGAGCTTCTCGCCTGCGATTACTTCGGTACTTGAACCAATAATGAGAGATGGCTGAACGCCATCCATGACATCTGGATTACCAGCCTTTCCGAGGCCCACAATCGACCCATTCTTGACACCAATATCCGCCTAAAATACACAAGGGTACTTATAAGAGAGGCTGAGTCAACGAGGAGCACCCGTACCTTGAAGATGCCAGACCAGTCAACAATGAGGGCGTTTGTGATGACAAGGTCGAGAGCCTCCGATGCGAAGCGATTCGTTGCCTGTCCCATTCCTTCACGAATAGATTTGCCTGTTACAATTAAGAAGAATCCCAAGTTTCGAAAAGGCAAGACTGACCTCCACCAAACTTGACCTCGTCGCCATACACTGCCTGCATAATATTAAGGCATATCGTGCACCAAGGTACTAGCTCACCTCATCGCGTTCCACCTCTATCCAAAGTTCGGTGTCCCCCAGTCGTACGCGATCTCCAGTAGTCGGCCCGAACATCGCTATGTATGCCTCACGGCTAACCGACGTATCCTCTCGCACTTCCGGCGCACCGGGCTCTGGTGTAGATAGGAAGCCACGGTCCAGCAGCTTTGAAAGGATTGCGTCCCGTGAAGCGTGGCTAAGAGGACCGGATGCGAGCAAATTTCCGCCGGAAATTATTTGTGCGCCTCCAATTGTGCAAAGGGTGACAGTCTTGATGTCCCCCGGTTCGAGGCGGACAGCGGTGCCTGCTGGAATGTCAAGGCGCATTCCGTACGCGCGGGCGCGGTCAAACGAAAGGGCAGCATTCGTCTCAATGAAATGGTAATGGGAGCCAATCTGTAAACATTCAATATCATATTTATGTTTCACTGGTAGATACCGACCTGCACGGGCCGATCACCAGTATTGGTAACACGTAGACGGATGCGGTTGCGACCTTTGTTAATAACGATAGCTTCCTTTCGCGCAATGATTGCACCAGGAAGCTTCTCGCGTGAATAGAGCAATGGATTCTGCACAGGGAAGACGTCGTTGGATGGGATAGGGAGGAAGGAGCCAGAGAGTGCAGCCGCTATATCACCGTCTTCTGATGCAATAGGGTCGTGGACAGTGACTAAAAAGACGCTTCTCTGGGGATCAGGACATCGTGAAGAGGAGAGCCATGTAACTCAATGTACCCATCATGGAATGTGCCTTCTACCTGAATTTCGTGCAAGAGCGCTGGGACAGAGGGCAAGACATGACGCCTCCCTAATAGATTCTTCCCATGCTGCATGAGATCTGTGACAGAATGGACTCCATCACGTATGCGTTCTTGGAGCTGGGAAGCGATGAGAGCAGTTGCTTCGGTCTGATTCAGGCGAAGGCCCCTCGCCAGCCGACTTTGCGCAAGAAAGCCAAGCTATGCGATAATCAGCCATGAAGACGCCGCGACGACACAGTAGGTTACCTGATGGAGGGCGAGTTTTTCATGCTCTCGAGGTGAGAGCCGCATGAATGCTAAGTGTGCAGTTGTAATGTGCTGGCACAACCACCTGTTATCGCGACAACTTTGATAACACGAACGATGCCACGGCTCAGCTTGGTCCGACTGCAGCGCTTTCGGAAACTATTGTTGTCACGTCATTTTTTTTTGCGAAATGTTTACAGTAAAAACATTAAAAAAAAAAGAAAAAAAAAACTTTATTCGTCCATTCTCTTCCACTACACTCATAATTTAACCATCTCTAAGTGTTTATCCAACATGCTCAATTTGTTGCAAATATGTATTTCAAGTGATTTTTGTCATATGCATTGGGTGGGACAGATTATGGTGTATCTTCAGACAAGCTGGGTGAGGATTCATCAATATTCATCCATCTGTGGAAGTGCATGATGATGCATGACCCACAACTGGTGCAAAAGCTTATGAGGATATGGGGTATAGGGAGGGTGCCGCAACTAGAAATCAATCAATGCACTGTCATACTCATCAAACCAACAACTAGGTTCAGTGGGAATGCTTTGTAATAAATCGCAACGTGTGAGACCGCACGTGAGATGGACACTTCGAGAGCGGCACTATTTGTGGATTGTGGCTAGTGCTGTGCATCCTTGCTCTCTTTCCTTCTAGTCGATACTTTACCTTCCTGCTCCCCGAGTCCTCAATCATGACAAGTAATGGTTTTGCTGCCCTCATGGCACTCAGTCAAGCCCAAACGCAAGAATCTACACGGGCCGCAGATTCCATCCAAGCGGAACGACGTCGGAAGGAGGAGATTCGTCGACGCCAGCAAGAAGAAGAGGATCGCAAAGAGCGCGAACGACAAGCCAAGATGGTACGACATCACCTAGAGGAACAGAAGCGTGAAAAGGAGAGGCAAGCAAAACGAGAACAGGAACGCGAGGCGAAGCTAAAGGAGATGGAACGGCGGGAAGAGGAGCAGCGTCAGGCTCTGCTCTATGGCACAAAGAAAGGCAGAGAAGGGGCTTCCCGGAGTTCAACATCCTCTACGGCTGGAAGACGGACGTCTGATGATGATAAGGAGGCGGATGTAGGCCTTGCGCTGACTCGCGAAGAAAAGCGTGAACGGCGCCTACAGCTACAATTCTCCCAGAATCCTACTCGCCGTGCTGGATCCTCTGTGGGATCATCTAGGACTGGAAGGCGCTTACCTGGTGGCGCCCTCAACGTAACCGCTCCGCACTCACAAGCAACTAGCGACTCTGCGAACAGTGTCCGTTCGGTTCGGGCGCGCTTGACAGCGATGCCCAATACCCTGACGAAACTCAATACAATCAAGCGAGACACGCGGACCATAGATGAGATCCTACGCGACCGAGCCAAAGCCCGCGAAAACAAGACATTAGAGGGAGAAGAAGCCCGAGAGTTCCATGACTGGTTTGGGACAAAACCTAAGGTGGCCACCACGACCAAGGCCAGCTCCCCATCGTCTCCTCCCGCCTCAGGTGCCAGTACACCCTCTGTTTTCCCTCGGCGGTCAGACATGACATCATCATCCACATCCAAGAAGTCATTGTCTCCCCACCCTCCTAGCTCTAGAACACCCTCAATACCGTCGTCTCGATCCACCCCCAAGTCTACTGCAAAAAGCTCCTCTCTTGGAACCAAATTCCGCCACCCTTCACCACTGACTAACAAGTCTATCCCTGGCTTGAGCGCGCCTCCGCCGAACAAACGTGCGCGCTCACCCCCGTCGAACTACGATGGATCCGATTCCGATTCCGAGTATGACCGACGGCCCCATAAACGGGCTACTGGTGTCTCCAACGGTATCCAGGACGAAATTTGGAAGATCTTTGGGCGTGATCGTTCTAGATACATATCGCAAAACGTTATGAGCGATGACGAAGACATGGAGGCAGATATGAGAGTCTTGGAGCGGGAGGAACTTACTAGGTGCGTCGCAAGTCTATTGGGAATCCTCTTGTCACTCTGACGTGGCACCCAGTACCCGGATTGCTCGGAAGGAAGACTTTGAGGCGGAAGAGGAAGAGCGTCGTCACGTTGAAGAGAAACGACGCCGTCGCAAGGAACGAGAGCCCAGTTATTGACTTTGCCGCGTACCATTTGGTTTATCAATTCACCCACCCTTCTGCTTGGGTCATGCCCGCCCTTAATTTGTTCACCCCTAGTTTCTGTATCGCTGATGCTGTTTCACTCGCGTATTGGTCTCTTCTCTTACAACATACCACTAAGCCTCATCTGTACTACACTCCATATAGACTTGCATTGAATACCTGCTTGCAGTCCTGTTACCCCTCAAAGAACCCTGGAAAGTCACTGAAATTAAATAAGAGGAAGAATGTATGACACGAATCACAACGTTCGAGTGTGGCTAACTATT
>QLOT01014454.1:0-21758 GCA_003313875.1 Russula aff. compacta | reverse complement strand
CTCGGCTTGACCGCGTTGGTACAACAGACCAGGATTTTTCATCCTCCAGCAGCAGATGTGCCGAGACCAGAACGCAGGGCGAAGCCTTACCCCAATGGCATGGAGTCGGCCACGGATATATCATATATCCTCAAGCTCTCGCGTCGCCTTGGCCTCAACAAGGGGTGGGGCATGGGATGCCTTCACAACAACCTCATGTGGAGCATCCTGTCTTCCCCCAACCCAACGTGCCAGCGTCCCATCGTCCTTACTTTTATGGGGGCGGTTTCATTCCTCAGCAAGACCCTGGACCTTCGAATGCGCTTTGGGGGACACGTGCTACTGATGTCCAGAATACGGCGGGGGGGTCTCACTTGTAAGTATACCTCAATTGTACTTTTTTTGCTGCAGACTCTGACTGAAGAACAAACAGGCCAAGTCGTACGGGAATGCCGTTTCCCACAGGGACATATTCACGTATTACTTTCTCTCATCTCTTGTTTGTTGAGCTCTTGACTCATTCGTTGACCACAAGCAGGGTTACTCGGGCATCCACCCATGACTATGATGCCTGTTCCAGAGCCTTTTTCTCGATGCACGGGGAAGCGGAGGGCCCTTATCGTATGTAATTGAAACACGGGCCGCCACACGCTAATTCTCATAAGCATCTAAGATTGGGATTAATTACTCCTTTGATCCGAACCTTCAGTTAAGGGGTTGCATCGAGGACGCATATGGCACGGCAAACTATCTTCGCAGTAATCCCATTCTTTAAATGTCATTATATTCTCTGATACACCCTCTTAGAAAATCTGGGCTTTTCATGCGATGAAGTCCGCATCATGACCGACAACAGCCCGTGCCCATGGAATTATCCAACGAAGGACAACATTGTGAGTCACCTATACTAAATCTCACACCGAACCTTCAAGTCGGACATCGTTCAGGTGGAAGCGATGAGGGCATTAGTTCATGATGCCCAACCCCACGACTCCCTATTTTTCTACTGTGCGTGATCAGACAGTCCACGTTGACAACTTTCCATACTGAATTGCTTTTTAGTCTCAGGGCACTCCCGCCGGATAGATGACCTCGACGGAGACGAGCAAACTCACCTCGATGAGTGTTCGCTATTTTACCTTTACCTTCTCTAGATGGATGTGACAAATCGAATATGACTAGGCATATGCGCCATTGACTATCGTGGCGACGAAGTGAACCCGAATCCCGACACACCTGGCCTCATCGTGGACGACGTATGTTACCTCGAACAAGCACGTATTCACTCACCAATCAGTTCCTGTCATCCTCTAGCTTATCCACGAAGTCATGGTGCAAAATCTGCCGTTGCGATGCCGGCGCTTGACTGCGATGTTTGATGTGGGCCAGATTCACTATCGATCCACTTACGAACACACTGATGAAGCGTCTGCAGTCTTGCCACTCTGGAACGCTGCTTGGTTCGTCGTTCTCCATTGCCCGTGTTTCGCTAACTTACCATATACCAGATCTTCCCTACCTGTTATGCAAAGGCTTATTCCAGACCGCTCTGTGCCGCCTTGACATATTCTGCACAGTATGATTGGGATGGGGTAGTTAAAGAAATCAGACATCCAAATAAATTAGGATTGTTGCGCCAGAAGGCGAGCTACGCCGATGTTGTAAGCATGTCCTCTTAAGTGAGTCCGTGTCCTCTCTGATGTTTCCTGTAGATCTCGATAAGTGCCAGCAAGGATCACCAAGAGGTCATGGAGACCGGCCGGGGTGGCGCTCTGCGGTTGGTGAGCCTCGTCCAGCTAGTCTGTCGCTCTACATTATGATCTGACTAGGAACTGTGCTATAATTTCACAGGCGTTTATGAATTGCATGGACGAGTGTGGAGGTAATATTACTTACAGGCTACTCATTCAAAGCCTGAGGTATGTATGTTCATAGCATCACTCGTTCGCCACTCAAGACATTGTCACCAGAGGCTATATGATAAGAAATAGGTTCACGCAGAGACCCTTGGTGAGACGTCTTTCACAGGCCCCGCCGTTTTGGTTACTCACTGACTTCAACCTATGTTTATAGCTGAAATAGTTTGTTCTCCAGCCTTCTATGCATATCCCCGTGACCGACATCCTTTTTCCTCTCTCTAGGATACCAATCTCCGGTTTGTCGTGTAAAGAGGCGACAAGTACAAACCCTACATCCCGCAATTAGCGCGACAGGAAACTTGTTATGATGGATGGAAGTGACTAGACGGAGAAACCTACATCCCTTTGCACGCTTGATTCACTGGCCGTAGCTTGATTCGTGGCCCCACCTTCTTGTGTCCACACCAGCAAGATGATGGTGATGGCTGTCCTGGTCGTCTTGACACGCGAAGCATACGCGCGGGACAGGGGAACCTGTGAATGATGGCCGACGTACAAGAATCTATTATGTGCTTCACTCGAGGAAACGGTGTTTTCACAAATGCTTTTTTGTAAACAACAATGGCGAGTTGGAAACAGAGCATGGATTATGTGCATAGTACATAGCGTAGATACTTATGATAGGAGCAGTTTGTCACGAAATTGGGAGAGGCATTTTAATGGATCCCCATGATAATGTTCACTACTTTGTGATTGTGATCCAATTCTAGTATGGCGTTTTGATGAGTGGTTTAAAGTCAATGCCACGTGGCCCGGGTGCACGTTATATGGATACAAAAAAAAGTGGTTTAGAATTACTGACCTTTACAAAATTTTGCGACAGTGTATACATGTAGAGATACAAGGATACAATCTGGGCTGCTAGGTTATCTACAACCAGAGCACTCTGACCGCTAGCTGACGCAGCGTGAAAAAATTCCCCCCGGGAGCGCAGTCATACCGAGAGGATTAAATGAGAGTAAAATCTTGAGCGGAATTATGCCCACGCTGTTGCAAACTAAGTAGTCAAGCTAGTCAAGTGGTGAGACTGATCGGTGAGATCTGGTGAGAACCACGGACACGCGCGTATTATTTGTAGGGACAATAGTAGACCATAGGGCATGTCAATAGGATGTATGGTACTGTACTGTAATGCGGGATGCTCACCTCAGCGGCCCAGTCTCACGCGTATGGCACGATACAGTGCCAGGTGATATTGTGCGCCCTCAGTATGATTTCAAATCCGAGGGCTCGCCCAAATTGTTCCCATCGTGAATGCGATCATTGATGAGGCAAGTCAAATTGAAGTGGGCCACTACGTCCCACTATTTGGCAAGACCCTACAAAATTTATGCTTCATTGAGTCATTCCTTTCCTTCCTATGCCATTTCTGTCGCTGAAGCTCGACATTCAACTCTTTTGCAATGCCGCCACATGGTCAAGCCCTTGGCGACTTGCAATCTATCTTTGAACTTGCACATTTGAAGGAGTCTCTCTCCTTCCTGGATACCCAATGTCTGTATCAGATTCATACGGAGTCCCAATCCGTTCCGTTGCGACGTTTTTTTGTTGATCTAGCTCTCCAAAGATCGCATGCCTCCTCAAATTGCGGAGTTCATATCGCAACATGTTTACAAAGGCCAACTGCAGTCATACTCGGGCCACCCTGTTCCTTCGAGTTCCATCGCTTGCCGGTTTGTTGACATGAATGGCTCAGAGCAGCTGGACGACGACGGAAAAAGTTCATTCGTGAGTTGTTATTGATGAGCGAGCGTATGGCACCGACTTGCGTCTTGAGCTTGGTGCGGCGTCGCCTTTTTTCAGAATCAGAAAGAAGTCAAGGCGATTGTGCCTCTTGCTCGTCGCCTCCAAGAGGAAGGCGTTTCCTATCGGATAATCACCCCGTATGATGCACAGCGAAGCAAGCTAGAGCAAGCGCTCGAGGACGAAGATCTTAACAGGCACACGTCATCATCATCTCACTAGTCCACTCAAGAGCACTCGGATTCTTGTCTAGCTTGCGCCGCACCAATGTCATGCTCACTCGGTGCCAGCGCAGTATGTACATTGTGCCAAGTAGGGCCTTCCTCGAGGGCAACGGAGGCGATTCGCTAGTCGGAAGGATGGCTGCAGAGCTGGGGAAACGGCCTGGGGCTTGGCTCACTCATGAGGACCTCCAGAATGGGAAATACGAGTGAGGGGTGGACGTCGGACGAGTATCTCCTGGATGGCAGCCGGAGAGCGCAATTGAAAGAGTGCGCGGATGTGTGTGCGGGAGTTCCGTGAACGTTTTTTTTTTTCGATTTTATTCTACATCTTGTGAATGAGCAGTGGTAAATTGGAATAATGACTTCACAGACGAGCGACCGCGGGGGTGTCTCTATGCACTGGCTCCGGCGAACAAACCTGTCTCATCTCGCGGAGCGCGCTCGCAATTGCACGTTGAAATGTGGCAGTGGATGTCTCCGCGCATGACAATTTCGATTCGACACCGAATTTGATGAGGTCAGACCCAGAGAGGTCTGCAACAAACGAGACGGTTAACTGGCACCCATCATGATCAAGGAGCAACTCACAGTTGATACCGTACCCGTTGTGATATGGTGTGCCGAAGCTATATTCCGTGGTCCTTAGCTCAGGTTTATAACTCTGTGTAAATGCAGGCGACACACCCTGTTCCGCGGAATAGATCCCCCGCGCTGAGAGCACTCGTACTCAGCTTCCACTCCTGGCTTCTCTCGAACAGCGGATCATCAAACAACGCAGCTCGCTCGCCCGTATCGGTACGCATCATGAGCCGAAGACCAAGTAGATGTCGATCAATACCACGGCCAGTAGCGGCCTCACGTGTGAGGGAGTTGTGAGTTTGAATAGCACGACGAAGGAGTGCGAGCCTCGTGGCAGTCTCAACAGGTTATGAGAACAAGCAGAGGTATATAAAAAAGGGTAACACACGGTCGCGGTCGCGTCAGACATTGACAAGACCCATGCGCGGCTGTCCTCACTCAGAGTACGAATCGTCTCCGTGCGGGCTTTGTCGAAGGAGCGAGTGAGGGCGGTTTCATACGTGGCCGTGAAGTTTCCACATGTCTTGTACCAAGCCAGTTGAAGTGCCATCTGCAGGTACGCGTCAGGGGACAGGCCTGCTATATTCATCCAACCAACGTCAGCATGTATCTGGTGAGAGGGGGATCAAGCTTTACCTATGGACTTGATCCAGTGTACGCCATAGTCAGAGAACCAGAGAACGCTATCGTCCGAGTCTGTTATGAGGCCTTTTGCGTGTGATTCTGCAGCAATACATTCTGCCTTGATACGTGCATCCGTGACCCAGTCCAATCTTTCCCATCCTGTGACATCGAGATCACCGTCAGATAAAAATGGAGGAGGCTCCGGCAACGAAAAGGCCTCGGGAACAATAGACTGCGTGACAGCATAGTCAGCAACAATACTAGGCACAAGGGCGTCGCAAGGTGAATGTTCGCCCATCGCTCCCGCACGGGTGTTCGTTTCGACGATAAGGGTGTAACCCTTGTCGAACCACCGGTTACGGGCATTGATCGAGGAACGAATATTGTGCAAGTGGCAGTCGATTTCCGCGGGTGAATTGATGGCTGGTGGAGGTGGGGAGCGTGAGTTGTGTGTTTGATTATGAGGACGAAGACCGAGGGTGTGGGTGTCAAGGCTGACGGCGAGAATCGACTGCTGGATGACATTGAGGGTCCCCTGGTTAGCGGGGGAGAGGGAGAGGAGATATCGAAGGTTCTATACAGAGTTGATTGCTGCATGGATCCGACTGCATGAATGAACGCACTTCTGTCCACCGATCTCGATGGTCCGCACTCAGTACGCCAACGGGAACGGCCTTCTCGCCGGCTTCGATGCGCCGCATTGCATCTTGGACTACGCTTCTGACCCGTTGCTCAATTTTATCGGCGGAGAGCAGCAGTCGATTCTTATCGTATACCTCAACCGCGTAAGTCCAATCGTTAACCATGACAAGAATCTTTCGAGCGTTGGATACATGGGGCGGTGGCTGTGGGCTCAAAGAATCGCAGTGGGGCTGGGGGACGCGACAGGTATTGAATATCTTTGCAACAGCCTCTTGGAACCATAATCCTGGAAAAACATTCAGCGAGACGAGACAGATGTGCATGTTAAAACAGCTCACCCGTACGAGTAGTATTAGGGTAAATCTCTTGTCTGTATCCGAGCAGTGATTAGAGTAAATGCAGAACGCGCTTGTCTCTCGTTGCTCACCTAGCTAAACTATCCCTGAATTCCAGATGTCTAAACGTAAGCCAGGCAGCACGTCTGACTTGCCAGGGTGTTATCTGTACAAGCTCCGAGGATGGAGGTTCGCGTAGGACATGTTCTGGGATGCGGTCGTCATTGAAGAACGCGAGCCACCAATTCGAATGTATCAGGAGAGGCAGGCGGCATTCGTGGTAGGCCTTCTTCAACCAGATACTATCATCCAGCCAATTACGGGGAGAGGACCTGTCGAGAGCTTTCTCATACACGTCAGCGGGCGGCGCAACGGCCAGTTTTGTCGCAGACTCACCATGCAGACGCTCTTGACACTTGGCACCCAGACCTTTCTCGAATTCGTCAGCCCATCGCTGCCTTTCCTCCAGCGCAGACCGCCATGGGGGACCTCCACGAGTCTCGTCTTCCTGGAGTACGGGAACCAAAGACCGTAAGTACTTGGATAATGTCTGGTGAATGTCGGGCACGGGAAGGCGTGGTAGGGTGGGATGTCGGCTCGCAGCGGCGGTGAAAGGCCTGCCACGCGATAGACCAGACGGGGTCATATAGTGATGAACCAAAGGAGACAATGTCTTTATGGTAGGGGAGATGGCATGGTGATGGGAGCAGGTCGCTAGGCAGGCCCGCATAAAGTGATTTGATCCTTGGGGGCCGTCTGACCAAAAAAAAAACGCGCTCTCGGACTCGGACGCGCGGACGCGGAGTGTGGGCGGGTCAATCTGATTCCGTTCGGCCGCACGGGTTGTGTCGCGAGACCAGTGGCACGCGAGTGTAGAGTCGATGCATCCCCCACAGCAGCTCGTACAATGGCTAAGGCAGAACTATCCCAAACCCTCCGTGGACGAGGTACGTGGATCGGTACCAACATCTCATGGTACGCGCGTTGGCGACAACAAGTCCTCATTCACCTTCGCTAGAGCTGGCTTTCGCAATGCTACGCCTGGGTGATTGAAGAGCACAACCTGAACCCTGCCACCGATATGGACAAGATTAAGGAGCAAGTCGAGTCTCAGCTCCTCATGTCAGATCTCACAGACTCGATGGTCCATGGCACAGGGCTCCCTCATAACCTTGCCAGCGTCCAAAAGGGTTCTTTATCGGGGCCACCTATCCTGATGCAAATCACAGCCTTGACGGAGATCGGTCACAGCGCTTTCAGCCTCATGAATGTCCACCAGACAAAAATCGACCGTGCTGATCTCTCAGGCCTCGCACGTGGTGACAACGAAGACGAGGCCGAGGCCGACGAAGGGCCTGTGCCCAACTACCCACGCTCGATGCTGCGGTTCGAGCTCAGTGATGGGTTAATAAAGCTGAATGCGATAGAATACAGAAAAATTTCCGAGCTTGATCTCGAAAATACCCCTCTTGGCTACAAGGTATGCCATTTACGATTCTGGGAGACCGCTTGTTGAGGGCCTTAGTCACAAAATCACTAGCTCCAGTTGAAGAACGTGTCCATCAGACACGGCATTGTCTTCCTCGAGCCTAGGAACATCATTCTCAGGGGTTTCGGCGTGGAGGATCTCGATGTGAATCGTGACAGAGACTTTTTAAGGGGGCTTCGATTACGCTTGGAGTAAGTTTCCAGCGATAACTAGCACCTCGGAGGCTAATCATCGCGTCAGCCCGCACGCTCAGAATGAGCCCGACGCTGAGGGCGAGGGCGAAGGTGAAGGCCGCGAGGTACAGGTCCCTCCTGCCCCTGCCCCTGCCCCTGCCCCTACGACAGCAGTCCGTGATGCGCCTGTACGCTTGCCCACAGACCCGCCTAATGCCCGACGAACGGCGCAACCTCGTGTCGCCGCACCAGCCCATTCGAATATGTCATCTATTCCAGGTCCACCCAAAGTCGCCGTTCAACAACCTCCTCCCCCGCCTCAGGTCAACGACCAGCTCCGTCGCCCACGACCGCTGGCACGCAGTGGGCGACAGCTTGGCCCCTCTGCGCCATCCACCAGACCCAGTGCGTCGACCGCCTCGCCGCACTTTTCGACGCCCGGCGCGACTATGGTCACCCCGATGAGGCTGTCGCCAACGCGGGCTACCACAGAGCCGCTGGCTGACGGGCCCCAGGAGCCCGGCTCAGACTGGTACTTTGGACACGACGGCATCGACGCGTCGTTTCTCTCACGCGCCGCTAGTGAGCTCGAGCGGTCAGAGGCCCTGCTCTCTCAACCTGCTTCGCAACAATCACTCCCTCCGCCGAGCCAACCACGGCAGGAGGTAATCTTCGTTGATGAAGAGGATGACAGCAAGGAGAACAATCTGATGGGGCCAGCGGTTGTGAGGCGTACGCTAGAACGGCAGATTGACATCGGTGGATCCGTGATTGACATCTCTGCCGAGATCATCGAACCCGCACGCACACAGCGTCCCATCGACGATGACGACGACGACGTGATCAGTATTGGTTCCGATGATTGACTTGTCCGACCCTCTTTACTCGTATGCTATTATAGTTATGATACTACATAGTTCAGCCGTGTTCGCGCGTGCCGTGGGGAAAGCTTCGGACAGTACCCTACTCTGAAGGGAACGGCGCGGATAAAGTGCATAGATAGCGAAAGGCACTGAGCACCGGTACAGCCTGTATGCCGTTGTTCGTGTGCATTTTGATGGTCGAGAAAGTGAGCGAGGCACGCATGCAGCGTGATAATACGCCTCGAAAGGGATGCCTTCTCGGCACTCCTGAGGCAAACCGAATTGACGAGTCCCACACATTGCTAGATGTGGAGGCGCGGGATCTAATCATTAGTTATCTGGGAGTGATACGGACAAGTACAGACGCTGCGCGGATACTGAAACGGGGCGGGACTTCAGCCAAGAACATCTACCTTCGACTTCTTCTTCTTCTTTGATGTATTGGAGAAGCTGCGCCAACTATCCACGCGCTGTTCCCGAGTTTCTGTGGTGCAAGCATGAGTGCCAGGGGGTACTCATACGGAAGGGAAAGACATTACCCTCCCACCTAGCATCTTCTTCGGCCTTCCGCTTCTTAGCTGCGACTTCCTCGTCCTTTTTGCGTGCCTCGAAGCCTTCATTAGCGAGGTTCATCTTTACGGCTCTGAAACCAAGCGTTCTGTCGAAGATGACTATATTGTCATAGCAATAGACACACCTTCTTCTCCGTAGTTCCTCTTCAATTAGTAGTTCCTTCGACTTTTGTCGAAGTTGTGCCTTGAAAGGCGGCGTGAGACCCTTGAGCTTCGGGTAGTCGTCAGGAGTCGAAGTTGGTAAGGACAACTCCTTGAGTAAGGTCAAACGGGCTTGGTTGATCGCAGCATCGAGTTCTTCGCGCTTCGCGGTCTCCCCTAGTTCGTTCTCGGCCTAGAATGTAGAGAAGGATCAGGCGCTTGTTGGATTGGAGAAGAGGAGAGGATAGATTCACCTTCTTGAGTATGTCGAACGCCTCAGGAGCTCGTGGATGTGTGCACTTGTCAGGATGGATAACTAGTCGTTAAGAACGTACAGAAGGCCGCGCATCAGCGAACACAACTCCACATTTCTTGTCGAGAAAGGCAGCTCACAAAGAGAGAGCTGACGATATTTCTTCTTGATCTCTTCAGCCGTGGCAGACGGTTCCAGGTCTAGGATGTCATATGGACTGCAAGAAAGAGCGTGAAACATAAGCTCTCTAGACGATGCCCACGAAGAGGAAGTAACGAAAACGGACTTGAGCTTGAAGGCGTTGAAGATACGGTCGACTTCGAGCTCTCGTTGGATGGCTGAGGCCTCACGGTTAAGAAGGCGCTCTAAATCAGCGTCAGACAGCACTGAAGCAGGCGTCGAGGACTCTGCAGGAGTGTTTGAGGTGGACGGGTCTTTGGACATTGCTCGTTTTAGGTTGGCGGTCAAGCGACTTATGATGGGCACGGCCCGACCCCGACCGAAGGGAAGCTCCGCTTCGTTTTTCTGCCAACCAGCCATGGCTGCGACCCTACAGTCACTTAGACGAGTACTGAAACCGCCTCCCCATCTGAACGCGTACCGCCTACATCAGCAACTGAGCATCTCGAGATGCACTCATAATGCATTCCGGAGGAAGGGTATGCTTTCCTGTCGTTCCTTGTCAACCCATACATTTCCACCACCCGAGTCCCCTCGTGCCAGGAGGGTCGTCTCTGCGCGTGAGCTATATGCTCAACGAAACCGGAATCTATTCATGTATACCTCTGCTGTAGTGCGTTCTTTTCCGCGTCGCACCGTATCACATATCTGAATTGGCAACACCCAGGTCATCCTCGCTGTCGGTGCATCCTACGCAGCCGTACCACTTTACCGCATGTTCTGTGCGGCAACTGGGTTTGCGGGTACACCTGTCGTTGGCACTGGGCGATTCGAGGCAGAGCGTCTTGTGCCCGTCGAGACCGCGAAACGTATCAAAGTGCACTTCAACGCGGACCGGAGCGAGCAACTTCCCTGGACATTTACGCCCCAGCAGAAGTATGTGACCGTGTTACCGGGCGAGACGTCTCTCGCATTTTACAAGGCGAAGAACAACACAGATCACGACGTGATCGGCATCGCGACATACAACGTCACCCCAGACCGAGTGAGCAACTACGTGGGTCAGACGGGAGAGGAGTGACAAACATGTTGTCGCCCATTGTAGATTGCACCGTACTTTGCCAAGATTGAATGCTTCTGTTTTGAGGAACAGAAGCTGTTGGCCGGGGAGGAGGTCGACATGCCCCTGCTGTTCTTCATCGACAAAGATGTGCTAGAGGACCCCGCATGTCGGAATCTGGATGATATCGTCCTGTCGTACACGTTTTTCAAGTGGGCTTCCGTTTCTTATCGCTTGCATTGTCATCGTCACAGATGTGCTCACATCGAGGAAATTCAGGGCGAGACGGAATGCGCAAGGCCAGCTGGAACCTGATGCGCCTGAGGATGTAGTACAGGCATCGCAAGGCTGGTCGGACGTAAAATTTGCCTCGAAAACACAAGTCTAGATAGACATTAGATTTCCGCCCAAGCTGTTTTAAATGAAGGACGACGAAAAGCTCACAACTCCCCAGCGGGCTGTACCCCGCTTCATGACATCGGACCTCAGGCCTTATGGGAACCTGTCCACTTTATGAGCAACTTGCGTGACCGAATTCGTTATTCTTTTCCAGATCCCAACCATGGCAGACCCTATACACTCTTGACGTTGACATCCAACAAGATACCGTTCAAGTGGAAAACCCGTCTCTTTGGGTGGGAATTGCCGGGCGCGTTGGAACAACTCTCGACGTCCCAGCCTACAAAGTCCTGCATGAGCAATCCCTATCTCCAGGAATGATAGCTCAAGGGTTTTTGGTAGAAGCTGGACCGTGGTTGTAAAGAATCTTGGTGACGTCCTTCCCTACACCGAGGTAATATATAATCTACAGTATGTTAAAATTTCTGCTCAAAGTCGACGCTCCGAGCCGCGATCTCCGTGTATCAAGTTATCACATGCACAGCTCTCGGAAGTATTCCGTCATCATCGTATGGAAGATGGAAGGTGAGATCTCTACTGAATCCAGTGACTGAAATGCTGTTTTTATTGATAATCCATCGATCTATTGTCGATTTGAATTGGCTTTGACGATTTCGATCTATCGCTGACCGCGACTGAAGAATCATTCTTTAGGCCTTCTTTCAAGATGGCCCTCGTTACCCTGTTACTCGTTTCCCATTTCGAACCCATGCCCTTTGTCGGTCAGGGCTGACCATGAGTGGTAAGGCCGTTAAGGGGTTGTGCTTTCAAGGTGTCTAGCGTGACGGGGTGTCCATCAGATAGAAGTGTCGGAATTGAGATCCTCTCGAGATCCCGCCTTGTTGTGACGTAATCAATAGTATTCCCACATTGCCTTGTCAGGGGGAGTGTTCGCACGGTTGGGCGCGCCGCGGGCGGTGTTGGTGGTCATTTTGATTTTGTGTGTGCTCATCTCGATCCGTTGCAGATGGCCACGGCGGGAAGCTCGCCGACACCCCAATGGGACAGTCGGAATCGTGGCTTCATCCCTCCTTCTCAACTCCAACAGTTACGACAATCCTCTCCACTTTCCCGTGAATTCACTGATCAACGTCCACGTTCAATGGCGACCAGTTCCCTCTCCCCACAGTCCTCATCCACCCTTCGCCCGTCTCCTGCAGCCACCACCGCTCACTCCCGTTCCTCTTCTTTCTTCGCCTTTCTCAGGTCCAATGACAATACCCCTTCCACCGTGCCCTCACGTACACTCGAACCCGGTCTGCATCGACCAACCTCTTCAGATGAATACGGTCGGCTCGCCTTGGAAAAGCGCCAGCCACCTCTGCCCACGTCTTCCGCGTTGGACCGCAGCCCCTCTCTTCCAGTATCGGGACAACCACAGGCTGCGCAATTACACCCCGAAATCCGTTCCGTAGTGACTTTGACTCATGCACATGCACACAAAGTTTACATGTCTGGTCTCCTGGTCCGAAAGGTCGAGCGTTTACCGGACGGACACCAGCCCATCAAAGACGAGGGATGGAGAGGTGTCTGGGCTCAGCTAGGTGGCACAACCCTCAGCATCTGGGATATGAAGGAAATCGAAGAAGCGAGCAAACAAGGAAAGGAGGTGCCACCGACATATATTAACGTTACTGATGCCGTGAGTCTCTTTACCGAACATCTCGCTGCCGTCTAACCGTCAGGTCAGTTCGTGAATGTTCTCGGTGCCGTCACGTTTCCCGCGTCAGGGGGATCCCCCCCACAAAAATATAACAATGTCGTCACTCTCAACACGGCGGGATCCAACCTTATCCTCTTCTCTTGTCCAAATGCAGCCTCTCTCATATCTTGGGCTACAGCCCTCCGACTCGCTTCCTGGGAGAAGTCACGCCTCGAGGAGGTCTACACCGCCCATCTTATTCGTATTACCCTAAACGAGGGTCGGTTTGGATTTCTCATGCACCGGGTCCATCTTTTTGATTCTCTACACAGGACGCACCGCACCCTCGACACTCGTGCGAGGACGTAGAGAAGGCTGGGTTCGAATTCGTATCGCGGGCCAGACAGACTGGAAACACCTTTGGATGGCAGTCATGTCTGGATCGTCCAATAAGGAAGCCCCTGGTGGCCCACCACGGCCCGGGACCCCCCCTGAGCCTCAACACAGAAGGCGTATATCCTCACTCTTTGGTCGGGATAACCACCAACCCCAGTTACCTTCGGCACCCCTCGTTGCTTTTTACCTCTCTCCAAAGCCAAAGGACAGGAGGAAACCCTTTGTCACTCTGCGAGATGTCACGCAGGCCTTCGCCGTCTATCCTGAACGCCCTGAACTCATAAACAAGAGCACGTTGATGAAAATCGAGGGTACGATAGGGGATGAAGATGTGGCAATGAGCATGCGTGGGCGAGAGTGTTGGATCCTTGTTATGCCTGAGCTTGAAGCCGGGGTTCCTCAGGCGAACGAGACAATCCGATGGCTAATTGGTATAGTAGTGCCATACTTCATCCTAGTTGCCACTCATGTCTGGCGACTACAGCTTATCACGATGCATTCTCGCTATATGGACGACCTCGTGCCTACTCTTGGGATCCTCGTGACTCGGCCTCGATGATGTTTGCCTATCCCGTTGGCCCCACTCGAGACGTGAGTTCTCAAATCCCCCTGCGTTGTATCCCGCTTACCGATGTATATCATCGTTCAGTCTCTTTTCTTGGAGCGAGAATCGGCAGAGGTCATGGATCCCCGCGTTGATAGTACCTCTACCGTTCGGTCCCGTCTCCTAAACATTCTCTCTCTTCGCATGCAGGCCTTTTCGTCTTTAAGCGTGGCCTCGAAACCACCAAATTCCAATGTATCCCCCTCTCTTCCTTCAACGGAAGAGACATATAAGGGAATGCCACAGGGCCCATCCCTTCCTCATATCCCACCACTTAACTTCGCTTCGTCGGGGACGGAGGAGGCAACGCGCCGCGCCCTCACCCCCATCGTTGAGAGCAGTGGCTTTGAGAGGGATCCGGGCCGACTGCCCAATGGTGGATCGCCCATAGCCAGTTCGCCTCAACAAGGTAACAACGTTGACGGTTCTGCGCCACTTTCCAAACAGGACCGACGCGAGGAGCCTGGGGCGCCGAATCCGATTCATCCCTCCTCTCCTAGTGTATACACTCCCACCGAAGCGCCTGTCTCACCGCCACATGGGGAGAGCGTGGAGTCGCTCCCAAACGCGAAGCTGAGTCCGACAACTGGGAAACCTCTCAACGGCGTTACCCCCGCCAAACGGCTTTCCACCGATGACAACCGAATCCATGGTGTTGGCTCAGTCTCCTCCCCTACCTCAGTTCGCTCTTTGCCTAGCTCTGCTACCTCTCCACCATCTCTGTCACCTGCCAATTCATCTAACCCCCCGGCTTCCTTTTCTCCAGGTCTGGCACCACCCCGCACACCGTCACCCAAATTATCCATCCTGACGTCACCACATTCAATGGACTCACCTGCCGGACGGAACCAGTCGTTCGCAGAGTTTGGCACAGAAGGTTTACGCCGCCAGTCGTTGACGCCTCCTGTCCTCCAGACGGCACCGTTAGAGCCATCTAAGCTGAGCCGTGATTCTGCCCAAACAAGCACGGATTCATCCCGGGATGATGGGGAGCATGGTATATATGATGAAGCAGGTGTACTGTATTATCTTGACCAGTTTGAGCAAGGCTCTCTCGACACGAACCCGCTGCTGGCGCCGGAGGCGGATGAGGAGGATTTTCCTTTGCCCCCTCAGCCCGTCACTGCCCCACTTCGCCCGAAGACAACATCTCCACCACCGCGGCCCCCAAGATCATTGCCCGCTCTCGATACTCTCAATGATACTTTGCATCGGAAACCTCCGATTCAGCCACTTCCTCGAACTCCCACGCTCGATTACGGTCCGGAACGGCGACCCGCTGGCGCCCGCGCAGCTCCTGTCAGCAACCGCCAAGATACTGCGAGTTCAACCGCCCAGCCACAACGCAACCCCAGCGTACGAAGCGACGGAAACATCCAGCAAGAAAGTATGTCCCAAATGGAAGATCCAGATGCCGATGCTTTCGCTGCTCTGACATTCCTCGAACGACATGATGACGTCGCCCCAGTTGCGGCGGCGCCAATGTCGTCTGCACCACCAGCAGCTGTTTCACCACCCCCTCGTCTACGAGAAGAGCCTCCAGCGATTGTAGAACCCGATTTTCGGCCACAAACCCCGGAGAGTGAAAATGCCTCTGTGTACAAATCGTCTTTCGCCCCGAGCAAAAATGCCATGCAGCGCAAAGCGAGGACCGAAGCTCAGCAAGCTGCGCATGAGGCCGCCACTCATCGTCCAGGTCGTGGAAAAGGAAAAGCAAAGAATAAGCCTAAATCTGTAGGAGCATGGGGCGACAGTAGTGAGGAGGAAGACGACGACGAGGACGATGAGGAAGATGAGGACGTGGACTCGGATGGACAACCTGTGGCTCCTCGCGATGATCGGTCGGTGTCGAACTATGCCGCGTCGGTTAACCAACGTTCGTCGCGGCTTGGCTCTCCACGTGGTCCGTCGCCCCTCGCCAGCGCCAGCGATGCGCTCCCTCAAGCACATCCCCGCCCACCAAGGAACTTGCCACCTGTTCCGATTCCTCGCGGACAATGTATGTCACTTTCATTGTATATTTATGACTTCGTCTGACTGTCTTGGTTGCGCAGTTCATGATGGTGACGCTTTCGGTCCTCGTCACCTTGACCAGTCTGAGACAGGAAGGAAGTCCTATCACGAAGATGGTGTCTCCCATGGTGGCGCTGCTCCTCAAGGACCAATTCCCACTCACGCCCCCGCACCCGTTGCCCCTCGTCATATGTGGAGTCAGGTCCTCGATCCGGGCCATACACCTGGTGCCGTTCCCGAAAACTCCAACACTCGCGAGACCTTCATTCAGCTAGATTCTCCAGCGCAGGCAATGACAAAAGCATTCACTCCACACGGTCTACTTTCTGCTGGCCTCCAAGACAAAGAAGACCGTTCGGCAAAGAGGCAAGAAGAACTGGCGAGGGAAACAGGGGCTTCCCTTATCAACGTACCTAGCAAACCGCCACCTCCTCAGACCGGTCTCCTCGGCGCCATCACCGCCCACGAACGTGATCGTAAACGGGAAGGAGGTGTGGGAGCTGCGCTCACCGAGCGTGAGCGCGAAAAACGCTTGGCCGAGGAGCGGCAGCGCAAGCTCGACGAACTTCAACGTCAGCAGCTGGAGCAGATGCAACAAGGAGGCTCCCTTTATGGCCAACAGCTCGCCGGATATAACCCAATGATGAACCCAATGATGATGGGCATGAATCCGATGATGGGGGGTTTCATGGGTTATCCAGGCATGATGCCTGGCTATGGGAATCCCCACATGTTCGCCGCCCAGCAAGCGGCACAGGCCTATCAACAGGCGATGTTGTCGCTCTCGCAAGCGGGCTCACAGATTGGCGGTGACGGCGGGACGCCAGGCCCGTTGAGTCCGATGATGACCGGGGGAATGGGCGGCGCGACACCGGCACCTCTCAATCCGATGATGACTGGCGGGGGCATGAGTATGGCGACTTTTGATCCACGGTTCTCGATGATGGGTATGCCCATGATTAATCCTATGGCAATGGGCATGGGTACTCCAGGCATGATGGGCGCCCCAATGGGCATGGGCATGGCTCCGATGAACACCAGCTCGGGATTTGACCCACGCATGTCGCAGTTTGACCCCGGTCTCCAGGCCCCAAGCCCCAACTTTATTCAACCAGGACGACCTACGAGCAATTTGGGTGTGGACGCGTCCCCCGGTGCCAGTGACGGAGCTCGAAGATCGGCGAGTGTCAGCCCAAGACCTCATCAGTGATTAGCGGACAGGAATGAGGAATGAATACAGTATGAATATCCCTCGGCTAAAACTATGCTGGTACCCACACGCACATGCCCACGCACATCCCGCTGCTCTTAGTATGTTCCTTGATCTGGCGCGAACTTTTTTTAATATTTTGGATTTGGACACGTCTTATGTTGGTTTTCACTCTTTACGAGATCATGAGTATCTTAGTTATGCCAGGGTTAACGGCGTTACAGTATTGAAACTAGTTATGACGTCCGGGCCGGGCGGGCGGGAACGCGACGCGACGCGGCTTGTGAGAATTGGATATATGCATGAAGGCTTCATCTCTTTGAGCACACTGAATCCATGCTTTGTATTTTCCACCAGAAATACGCCCAGGTTCTAATCTAACATGGGTGTTAAGTCTCTGTGGGATTTGTTGACTCCCCTAGGTCGGCCAGTACTGTGCGGTCTTCCCTCCCTCCTCTCTTAGATATGAGGATGTACTGAGAACACACGAAAAGGCTGGAAACCATGGAGGGAAGGGCCCTTGCCATTGACTCCAGCATTTGGATCTACCAATTTCAGGCTACCATGCGTGACAGGGAGGGCAAAGCCTTGGTCAATGCACACGTTTTGGGCTTCCTCCGCCGGATATGCAAACTCCTGTTCTATGGAATCAAGCCAGTCTTCATATTTGACGGAGGTGCCCCTGTGCTGAAGCGGAATACCATTGTACGTCCTGAAGAGAGCGTAAAACTTCGCAAGGGTTGTTCTAAATCTTTCCTCCGTTCGTCGTAGGCCGAGCGCAAAAAGAAGAAGAGCGGTGCTGCCCTGAGCCATGCCAAGGTTGCAGAGAGGCTCCTCGCTGCCCACATGAGGCGCGAAGCCCTCAACCAAGCGCAGGCACAAAGGTGCGTCGTAGGCTATCCGTGCATACCGGACTATCTCACGTACACAATCATTTTACTCACAGATTTGAAAAGTCCAAGTCGCTAAAAGGGAAAGGCAATGAACCTGCCCGACCAGTCATGATAGATGAGAATACGGTATATCTGGAGGACCTGATGGGCGATGCGCCCAGGATACCCAACACGCCCAAAACACCGAGCAGGAAAGACGACACTGCCTCCGCACCGGGCCCGTCCCCATTCTCCAAATCCAAGAACCGCTGGCATGATCATGATCCGTATCGACTCCCTGAGGTCGATCTCGAGCGGCGTGTGGCAGAGGTGACCCGGTCCGTCGTCCCTGATCCGCGATTGGCCACGGAGGAAGAGCTCCGCGCGTTCATCGAGGAGATGCGCCCCGAAGACCTTGACGTCACTGCGCCTGCCTTTAGGGAACTCCCCACCGAAGTGCAGTACGAGATCGTCGGTGATCTTCGTCTCAAATCCCGCCAGATGTCCTACAAGCGCCTGCAGAACATGCTCAAAAAGTCTCGCACGCCCCTCGATTTCTCGAAGGAACAGATCAAGAACCTTCAGCAGCGGAACGCGCTCACGCAGCAACTATTGATCACCACTGACAGCATCGGACAGGCGCACGTTTCCATCCCTGTTCGGATAGCGAGCGAGCGGAACAGGGAGTACGTCCTCGTCAAGAATACAGATGGGGATGGCGGCTGGATTTTGGGGATTCGCGACGATGGCAGCAAAGACAATCCTATACAGATCGATCAGGATGCGGCGTCGTCGAAGGGGGAACCCGGAGATAGCGACTCAGACATGGAAGAGGTTGCAATGTTCGTCGTCCTGCCGAATGTCTTCTTTCCCGACGTTATTGTCTGACCATGATGCTGCCTACAGACCCGGACAGCCCTCGCCCGACTCAGACCTACACGAGTTTCAGAGACACATGGCTTTGGCGGGTATCGGTAAACGTAGGACACCGAAAAACAACCCGACGCCGCTCTCGACAAAATCCCAAAAAATGAAGCGGAGAGCCCAGCCACTGTTTGACGTTGACACCGATGAAGATTCCCCGCCATTAGCCGTCGCCGACGACGATGATCCTGTCATGCAGCTGGCGCTTCGGGAGTCCCTGGAATCCCAAGAGAAAGCTGACCTGCAGCATGCTTTTGAAATTTCTCGCAACGAGTCCCAGGAGCAACAGTCTGCAGAGGCTACCCCTACCGCAGGGAGTAGCGTTGACGTCGCAGAAAATCTGGCCAGTGAGGCCTCTGATGGCGACGAGCTGAACGTTCCTGGCCGTCTCGAAACAGCGTTAGCGATTGCAAACGCAGGGCCGACGCCCAAGTCTATCTCAATGACTCGAAGGCCTTCATCTTCGTTCCCAGAAGCGTCTGTCTTCAACGCCCCCAAGCTTTTGAATGACCCGACGTACCCAATGCCCGATCTCAGCGAGGATGCACCACTTGAATATCTCGATGAGTTGTATGAAGTTGCACAGGCGGTCTCTCCAACTGTCAGTTCGCACACTACTCCGAAGGCTGTGCAAGTCTTGCTAGGACCTCTTCCAACAAGTACAGATGAATTGCCTCAGGTAGAAACCATGAAGGAACAAATTGGGGATGATAGCGATTCTGACGAGGACATGGAACCTGTTCCTGTCCCGATACTAGAGAACAAGCTATCCGTGCCTCCTACTCTCCTCGATGAACCCCCGAAGCTGAAGGATATGGTTTCCACCCCTGGACGCGCGACAAAAGTGCACTTTGACAACGATACTCGCCAGACTAGTGTTATCAAAACATCGCCCCCGGATTTAAATGTCCATCACCCTGCCCAGAACCTGGTCCCCGAGCCCGACTCTGAAGGAGAACATATGATTAGCGATTGGTCTCGCTCCCCATCTCCCGTTGCAGATGCGCTTCTCGCTACAGAGGCCCCAGCACCGAAGGCGTCTACCGTTGAGGATTCTTGGGACGCCGCACAAGAGATGGACCCACATGCAGAGGAAGGCGAATTTGCCCGCTTCTTATCTCAGGTCAAAGGAAAAGACCTGGACGACGTCCGTCGCGAGATCGACGAGGAAATCAAGACACTAAACCAGCAAAAGAAAGCAGCCATGCGCGATTCCGAGGATATCACTCAACAAATGATCGCCCAGATCATGGTTTGGTCTTATCACGCGTGTCTGTATCCTTCCGAATACTCACCGCCGCGTAGGTGATGCTCCGCCTGTTTGGCATCCCGTACATCACGGCCCCCATGGAGGCGGAAGCGCAGTGCGCAGCGCTCGTTGAGCTCGGCCTCGTTGAAGGCATAATCACGGATGACTCGGACGTGTTCCTTTTCGGCGGGGCACGGGTATACAAGAACATGTTCAACCAATCCAAGACTGTCGAGTGCTTTTTCCTCGCCGATTTTGCGCGCGAGCTCGGCATTGACCGCGAGAAACTCGTGCAACTTGCGTACCTCCTGGGTAGCGATTACGTCGAAGGCCTCCCTGGAGTTGGCCCCGTCGTTGCCATGGAATTGCTGAAAGAATTTCCTGGGAGTGATGGTCTGCACAAGTTCAAGGACTGGTGGCAGCGGGTACAGTCAGGGCGCGACAAGCCTGGGGAATCTCAAAGCAAATTTCGACAGAGATTCGTAGGTCGACATATTGTGTCGTATTATGGTTGCATGAGAATTTACCCATGATGTTGATATGCACAGAAGAGAAGGTTTAGAACCCTTTACATTCCCGACGACTGGCCGAATCCTGTCGTGGTATGTACGAAAACAAACTCCACAGTTCCCTAACCGCTGATGGCGTTCAGCGGGATGCTTACTACCACCCAACCATCGATGACTCTGAAGAACCGTTCAAGTGGGGACTCCCGGATCTGGATGGCCTGCGCGAGTAAGCGCCTCCAAGGGACGATGATATTGGGGCTGACTACACGGAACAAAGCTTTCTTTTACAGGAGCTTGGATGGAGACAATCCAAAGTTGAAGAGCTCCTGTTACCGATCATCCAGAAGATACAAAAACGGAACCAGGTGTGTTTTCCCCACCACACCGCGGAGATCACCTTTCTTGACGCATGCGCCTTGTGCACTCGTAAGGCACAAGCACTGAATAAACAAGGCAACTTGAATGAATATTTTGGCGTCAACTCGGCCGGTGGTGTTGTCGCCCCGCGAAACCGCAAAGCTTATGCGAGTAAGCGGCTGCAGCAGGTCGTCAACGACTTCCGCGATCAACGGAAGAGAGAGGCCAAGTCGGGCAACAAGGACGCGGAGGACGATGCTTCGTCCTCCTCTTCGGGAGGTGATGTTGAAGTCCCCCCGCAGCCAGTCGCTAAGCGCGGCAAGGGGCGCGGAGGAAGTTCAATAGGTGATGCCGGAAAGAGGAGAGAGAGAGGAGGGAAAGGGAGCGCAAGGGGAGCGCGAGCTGGGCCCAAGCGAAAAAAGCGCAAGCGCAGTACCACCACTAATAGTGGCAGCGACGATGGAGGTGAACCAGACCCGCATTCGCAGAGCGAGACGCCGCAGTCTCCGCCAAGCGGGACAGTGTCTCGTCCACGGGCGCGACCCGCATTCAGAGGAAGGGGGAGATCTCAGAAGATATCAGGGTCGTGACCCTGCGGTCGCAATTATTGGGGTAGATTATCTATGCACGTACATGCTATTCCTTGCATTCTTACCAAAATGACTTGTTCTATACCTTCCTCTGCTCCGAACTGGTGCAGGTCAGCACATTCGAGTGTCGAGCAGGCAGCGGTGGGGGGTTTTCGCCTGTAGTTTCGAGCTGCTAGCATTGATTCGCCATCCAGATCGTTGCAGTCAGCCCTGTTAGGATAACTCAGTCGGGTTGAAAGAACGACTATATTGTATGTAGCTAACCTGTTAGGATAAC
>QLOT01014450.1:0-21168 GCA_003313875.1 Russula aff. compacta | reverse complement strand
GTGGTACTACAGCGTGGTCTGCTTGGCATATTGCCACGATCAAGCCCATCGTATTTACTTCTCGCTGCCGCCGTCGTTCTCGCCAGAGGAATTTACTATGTGTCTACCATGCGACGACGAACTATGGGCAGCCAAGACGGCGCTGGAGTGGTCCCAGTTACTTCTTAGCCCGTCTCCTTATGGCAGCATCGAGGAGCGGATACACGGCATGGCGATGCCTCGCGCGTTCACCGCCGTTGGACTAATGGGACCGAATATGACCGCGACCTTGTCCGCCTCGCCACAGCCTCCAAATGAACTCAGCGCAGTCTCACCATTCGGACATTTCATCCTTCTGCAATCTCTCTTGGGAGAGCTGTTCCGCCGATGTACCGAACCCAACAACTCGCCAGCCGCCAGTCCAGCTTCGGGAGGCGAGGGAGAGGAACAAGAACAGGTCAACGAACACGTACATACGATGCAGCTTGCGCTGCATCGCTGGCTGCAGATGTGGCTCAAGACACCCAACAACACGTGTCTGAACGGGACTACGCCCCCGGACGGCGAGAAATCCACGGGCCACTTTATGGCCGATCCGCTCCCTTTCTACTGGCTAGCACAACTGCTGCTCCTCGCCTTTCAGGAGGGCCTCCCGCCTTTCCGCGCACGGGAGGTGTCACCAGCACCGGTCCCGGCACCGGCACTAACAGCGACGTCGTGGACGGTCGAGTCCCCACCACCGAGCAGCGCACAACAAGGGTTGAACGAGCCATCGCCGTTCGCGCCAACCGCCTCCACGCTCTCGTCCTCTTCCTCTCCCTTCTCCCCCTCCCCATTCGCGCTCTCGCCCTTCTCAACCAGCAGCCTAAGCTCGGATTCATCCCCCATCCTGTCGTCGTCGCTCACGCCCCCACCCGCCTATCGGTCGCCTCCTCTTCCGCGGCGCCCGGGTGCGGCGGCATATTACGATATCGCGGTGGGCGCGGGGTGCAAGGCGCAGCCGAACGCGGCGCAGTTCTTGTTGATCAAGCATTGGCTGCATTCTGTAAGGCTTTTCTTGAGGCGTACGCAGGGAAGTCCGACGATCGTGTGGGATGAGTTGATGAAGATTCGGTTGTGTGGGTGGCAAGGCGCGGAGGACACTTTGTCTGCTTCTGCGTCGGCTGGGGGGATGAAGCAGCGGCAGCAGCAGGAGCAGCATCAACAGGAGCAGCAGGGGCAGCAACGACGGCTTGGTGAGGTGTCTAATGGGGATGGGTTGTTGGGTGATGATGGTGTTCCGGAGTCTTGTATTGAGGAAGCTGGGTTGATTGGATTTTTCGAAGAGAAGATGCGGATATAGAGATTTTTTTTTTGCTGTGCTCTGTGGGCTGCTGTGTACTGTACGTATGTACGTGTGTGCTTTGTGCTCTCTGTGCTGTGCTTATGTTTTTTTTTCACTTTTTTTTTTTTTGGTAACTTTTGGTTCAAGGCCAAAAAAAAGTTCGGCTGTGCTTTGATGTTGATTATTTCTGTTGTATTTGTATTACATTTTTACTTTGTCGTCGATCTACGTGTGTTTCTGATTTCTTACTTGCTTGGCTGCTTGTGTACTGGTCAGGTTTTGTTCATCTTACCGAGACTTAGACATGACGAGAACTCGCTTCTCCGTGACGTCTTTGAGAGCTAACAGTCAAACTCGAACGAATTATTATGTCAACGTGCACCACAGTGAGCAACCTTTTTTTGTTTTTGTCTTTTTCTCATCCACGTCGCGTCAATAAGTATATCCACCGCGATCGAGAGAGAGAGAGAGAGAGAGAGAGATTTGATTACAGCAGTGTAAAAGAAGAAGAGGCTTTAAAAAAAGGCAAACACGTTCCACGCGAGAAATGCCATCACTTATATGACCCAAAAAGTGTTGGTGAACGCCATTCCTGATATCCCTCAGTACATGTCCCCATAACACCAAAGAAAGATCCTTTGGAGCTTTCTCAACCCAGTCCAATAGTAGTCCAATAGTCCCAGGTATAATGTGCAACATAATACTGGGGACTTTAAGAACACTAGTGGACTGGGTGAGGAAGTTCTGGAGACGCTAATAATGTGCAACATAATACGGAGTGATTTGAAATGTGAAATGTGAGAGAGCAGTGTGTGGAGCGGTTTGAACGATGAGGAACTGGGTGAGGGCATCAGCAAAAACGTAAATGTGAATTCAGACCCAGTGTGCCCCGGTGCGCCAGTTGGCTACTACACTTATCCTTTTACATGAATCACATCAAGAGTGATGGATCTTTGCCCATGCATGGCTGCTGCTGCTGCTGCTGTTGGCCGCCGGGCCCCATCATGAAGGGGAAGGGTAGGGGTGGGTGTGGGGGGGCCATATGATGCATGTGGGACGCCGCTTGAACTTATATACCGCATCCATGTCCAATATTCCCACGCCCCCAAAATCTGCGCCCACTACCCAGCAAGTCGCTGGTTTACTTAGCACTGCTATTAAATACAGTCAGCAGCTCCTAGGGGCTGCTCCTGCATCAATAACAGAACTGAGAACCATATTTCGCAAACACCACTCCGACCCCACCTTCACACACATTCTGGGACTTCCCCCCCAGCAACCACCTACTCACCCGTCACCGGATAAGCACCTCAGTGATAGACTTGACAGTATCACAAACACATTGACTGCACTGTCTAAGACAGTGGAAGGCCTGAAGCCCAAGGCAACGGAGGCTCCTCCTCCAACTGGCAAAGCCCCACCGCACAAGAGCCTACCTGCCTCCCAGGGCAAAGGGAAGCTGGCCGCGCCCACACCTACATATGCCTCTAAAGTCCAGGCTCCGATGAGGCCCAGCCTCATCATCGACTTCCACAAGAGCATCCCCCTCAGACATCAGCTCGCGCCAACAGAGCTCTGCACACATGTGAACAATGGTTTAGCCACCTCTGAGCACGCATCAGTTCGCATTTCTGCCATAAGGTGGACCGTGAAGGGAAACCTGGTGCTAACGGCAGGCCACAACACAGTGCAGCATAATCTCACCAATGCATCCACCAAAATTATCAACCTCGTCCTGCAAATTCAAAAGCGCCCCAAATCAGATGTAGTCCCCCCCTTCCCAGACATCGGCCCAACATCAAGTGGGCCAAGATCCTAATTAATGGCGTCCCAACTGGGGTGACTAACGACTCTGCTGCTTACACACCAGAACAATGCCACAGTTCACTAATAGCAGAAAACCCAGCGTACGCAAACCTCAAAGTAATGCAAAAGCCCAGCTGGATCCACGCACCATCCTCCTATCCCCCCAACTCCAAATCGTCACTTGTAGTGGCATTTGAAGACCGCGACGGAAGCAAAAGGAGGGAATTACTCGCCACGAAACAGTTATTTATCTTCGGTACAAAAGCTACGGCGAAGAAATGGAAGCAAGCCCCCCCAACTGCCAACAAGATACACCAAGCCACCCCTCAGGCACAGGAGCCTACACCGATGCACTTCATCCCAACCACTCTCGACCACTCGAGATCACTGACGTCGACTCTACCCAGCACCAAGTCTCCGGTGACACGGAGCAGCACACACAAGGCTAGAACTCCAGGCAACTAATAGCACAGGGCCAGTCTCGTCGACATAAGTGTAGAACTCCTGCACTAAACCCCCCCTCTTCCTTCTATCCATCCTCCATAAACCCAAACTCCCCCTGTAGCGTCGGCAGCGCGCGCCATGACCGCAGCGCACGCAACACCCAGGTATGGGCCGGACGACATACGGGCGACCAGCATGTGTGCGTACAGTGCACGCTTCACCACTAACCGGGCAAACGACTTCACCAACACTCCCCGGTAAGGCACGTACTCACCATACATCCGTCTCCTGGCGTGGACACAAACCACCACGCTCGACACCACCCCTCCCTCGCACTACACAACGATGACTCTGGTCATAGGGGATTTTCCACACAAGACCATATATATCAGTTACATATATCTATTAGTCTACACTGTTCAGGTAGTGCTACATGGGGTTCTGTACCCCGAGGCGCACGATAATGGAAACGAAAAAAAAAATTGAAAAAAGATGAAGGCCGAGCAGGAGATGATGCCGTGCCGGTGTTGATCAATGATATGTAGCACATTTTTGCACAGCATTCGACGACGCCTGGGCCCGGTTCAAGCAAATTACCGTAAAAAACCGTCGGAGGCAGTTGTTACCAATCGTAATCAGGGCATTAATCAGTGGATGATTAGATTTGCGTGCGGACTTGGCGACAAAACCGCCCATGAAGTAGAACCTAACCCTAGTGACCTTTTTTTTTTTGGTGGCCCATGATAGAATATGTGTCCCAAACTTTTTTGCAAATCGCTGCTATCAGTTTTTTCTCATCTCTCTCTGCCCAGGACGTGGGAGCGCTCACCCACAAGACCCCAAAAATTTGAAAGCCGGATGACGGCGTGCCAGCCAGTGACGGTGGCGTGTAGTGCCCTGAATAAATTGGATTCGTTATCCGAATATGTCGTCATGACGTGCTTTCGGTGGCCACTGCATCAGATTCTAGTAGACGCTTTGAAGCGGGGTTCTAGGTCGGAGGGTGGCTCCGCGGAGGACCGTGAACTGCCCTCACGTACTTGTCCTTTGAATGTCGGTGCTAGCGCAAAAAGAGAAATTCCCGAAGGATATGTGGCAATCTCTAGACCCTCCAGCTTCAAGATCCATGGACATTCCCGGTTCGATAAAGGTAGAGGTAAAAAAAAAGGGGAGGGGCGCAGTTGTGGCCCATTCTGCAAAGGTTTTTGTCTTTCTCGAAACCAGCGAACGGCAACGTGTATCGTACTGCTTCCTTTTTTGGTTGATGATCTGTCAGTAAACAGGAACGGAAATGATGCCATAGGGGGAGAGGAGCATTGGCGATCCGCCAAGGACGTCTGCCAAGAAAGAGGTGGAGGAGGAAACGATTTTATCACCACCCGGTTGGCACCCGTAGTCCGTAGTCCCCGCGGACATCTGCCTACCACCGTACGCGGAGAAAAATTGGGTCATTCCGTTCTCTCGATCAGGATCACGAGCCGACTCAGAAGCCGAGGACCGGAGGGCTGACTTGAGATTCGTGCTCTTCCTTGAGAGGCGAGGCACCAGGGACCCAGAAATGTCATCAGCTGACAGGTATCGTCGTCGTCTGCGGAAATGTACAGTAGGGCAACGACAAGTCTCCATATATGGAGCTGAAGCGGACTCAGGGCCTGGCACCTCGCACCTGTGCTTTTTTTTTGACAGCAGGAGATGATGGCGAGCAAGCTAGCTGCCAGGAAAGTCCCCCTTAGCGCCTCAGCAGAAATGATGAGCGATTTGGGACTTGAGGTGGTGTCTGAGCCCCTGCCTGAGGGTGTTCAAGAGGGGATGGGAAGCACCGTTACGAATAACGAGAGCGAAATGCGTCCGAAGTCGGGCCCGGGAGCTTGATGTATACGTATACATACAGTAGCTTGCGTCAAATCCAGGAGTGGTGGTGACACTGCAACCCCAAAGAGTCGTTAACGAACGCAAGCGTGCTTTGGGGTATAAACCTAAACCCAATGCCCCTTCAAGCGGAAGGGATACAATATATTGCGGGAGCAAAAAGTCGGGGAATTTGAGTAAACCGTGGGGCATGGAAGCACTGGGTCCATGGTGACAGTTTCGGGGGGCGCAAGGAATTTTTAGTATGTGAAGATGAAGACGCGGTGGTTCGACTTCTTACGCAGGACATTGGGGGGTCTAGGGCGATGTGCGGCGATAAGAGACGTACTATCAGCAGCGGGAGTGAACTAACTCACGAGGCCATACGACACGCCCTCAGCCCCATGACAGATGTTCCCAAGCATCTGCAGCCAGGGCCAGGTTTCGCCGCTGTGCGCCTTGTGCACCCAGTCCTTCTTTGTGATTGATAATGATCTCGTATCTCTTCCCCGAAACTGATCGTTGATTTGGGTCTTGGCTATAACCCCCCCTGTCAACTTCCATACATGCAGCGCCGTGCGCATATCTTATGTCCTACTCCGGGCGCATCGGACATACGTTGCACATGATGGCGTTTTCCAAATACAACCCCTTGTGGTTCTGAGGTTGACCGGACATTGATCACGAGTATGTGCCAGCTGTGCCAGCCTTGTTCCCGGTCCCCCCAAAACATACTCACTGACCCTCTTCGCATGGGCGCCAAGTGAGCTGATGTTGCTGCTTCTACTTCGCATTCTTTAGGCCGCCACGTGGGGGCATCAGTAGGTAGATTGTCTGATTATGATACGCACGGAGATGGGCGCGGGCATAGCCAGGGTGATCGAGTCATGCATATCATTCATCTAAATGGCATGCGTGTGATGTCCGGACAGCACCATCGCACAGGCTCGGAAAATCATTTCGGATATACGCTTTCCACTCGCCATTTGGAGAAGGTCACGCTTGCTTGGTGGCATAGTTTTCCGACGCCCGGGGTTGGCCGGTGAAATAAATATGGGGCTGTGCGCGTGATTGAGTAGTTGAGTTGTGATCGCGCGTGGCGGTGGAGTTGTTGGTGTTGGAGGTTGGGATTACTGATACAGTACGGTGGTCTTGTCCGCCAGTTGATACCCTGTCTAGATCATCGTTTACCGGTCCACTCGGCCTGCCAATGATTTTCAGACGTGAGCTTCTCTCTTCTGACTATACCGAGAGGTAGAGAAGATCATCAATTGGATCAAGACCCTCGTGCATATAGCTAGAAAGTGCGCATCAGCCTTCGGATAGTGAATCGGGTCGGACGTTGTCCGGGCCTAGCCTGGGGTTTACCGTAGTTCTCAAACATGCCAGACGCCCAACTTGAAGGTACGAAAGAATTTCAAGGGATGCTTGCTAGCAAATGCCACGAATGCCTTGATTCTACGAGTTACGCCGAAAAGTTTAAGTGATGGTGCACGTCCAACGAGCTGTCATCGCGAGATGTTGGTCTAAGTTTACAGATGATGTCAGCCACCGCCAGGCACCCAACCCGTCCAGGACTTTGCCATTTCCGCTTACCGATAATCGATAACTCGGATTTGATAATTGACCATTTTAAGTCTAATCATCCCATCAACTACCCGGGGCCTTTTGTAGCAGCCATCACAAGGACGCGAATAGGCTTAGCAGAGAACTGCTTTCGGTTTCCTTAGAGGAATTGAGCATACTGAGTTTGGTTTCCCATTGGGTCAAGGCTGAAGAACGCAGGTTCGCAGTGATGCAGTGATCAATGTCGCAGGCTGTGAGGATCTGAGCGGCTTGATTTTGATTGCCTTTACAGGTCATATCGATTAGCAACTATCATTCTACTAGGTGTATGTACCCCAACTGCCTTCCTGGGATCGATGCAACACGGCGATCTATGACATGAGATTTATCAGAGCCCGAAGTAGTGTGGTTCTAGTGGCGTGGGGCGCCGCGGCATCGTATATGAGGGTGCCAAAGCCAACTAACCCTCTTATCGTTGGAGGACGATCTGTGCCCGCAGGCCATATACAGCACGTTCGACTGAACTCGTAATCTGGAGAAATTCTCTCAGTACCTTCTGACTATTCCCCCGATGTGAAGAAAGCCACGTGTGAGCGTTCTTTTGAAAGTTTAGCCTATCAAAGAGGTAGTGGTGTTTTGCCGGTGCGATGGTCGCTCTCGGCTTGAGACAGAAGTTCACGAATACTTGATGGGAGTTAGTTCAACAGTTAGCCGCTAGGAGTAATAGCATAAGAGGATGGATGCGTATGCAGATACAGCGACCAAATAGGGAGTAGCACATGTGGCCTATGTGATGCCGAACTTTGGACCATCTCAATCAAAGCAACTTGAACCTATTAGGTGAAATGATTGAACAAGAGGCTTTGATGTGTTCGACGATGATAGTTGCTTGCAGATGCAATCGTTCGATTCGTAGCCTTTTAGATCTGAATCAAGAGCCTGTGGTCCTCCAATATAATCCCTCGGAAATGAAGGAGCACGTAGGACAATCCGAGATCAAGGTTACAGTTTTTGCTGCTGGATGTGGGATGTGTTATGTACTGTATAGAAGGAAACGAAGTAGCTCTGGGATTTGCGCCACAGGGACAGCAGGATACCCTGCCAGAATTCCCAGAGATAATGACCAACTGTGGACGTAAATCCTACAGTAATGGCGGTGCGAATGAATGTGAACGTAAGTGTATGCGTCTAGCGTCCTGGTTGAGTGAGGTGGCGTAATCGGAGGCTTTATTTATTTGTTGTGTCAGCACTCCCGGTCGGACCGGAACCTTCGCGCCGCGGCTATTGTCTCTTTTTGCAACTGAAAAACACAAATCCATTTTTTGCGGGGCAATTTTTTGAAAAAGACACTCAAACATCTGGGTTCCAATTCACCTGATGATTTTCCATGGTGTCCCATGATACCTTTGGGCTAATATTCCACTCACAGGAATATGTATATGCACGATAGGTGATTCTTTGTTCGTTCGGTTTCGGTCGTGATTCACGCAATGAGTTAGAGAAATGGTTCTATTTGCTTTCCTTTATGGTGGCATGCTCTCGCACCTGCACTATTTGGTTGCCAGGCCCCGGATATGGGGAAGAGTTTATACTTGCCTCCCCCCAGACACGCCTTCTGCAGCTACGCAAGGGGTCTCCGTGGCTTTAAATAATATTCTCTGCGCCGAATTACTCCTGAGCCACTTTATGAAGCCTGAGAACTCTCACGGCACCGTGGACCCGTGATGACTCTCCGTTCCTCGGCATAACCTGACGTTTTATTTCTCCTATGGAAACTGATTGAAACGTTCAGATTGAAACGTTCAGACCCAAACATCCAGATTGTAAAAATCTTCACCGCCATGAGGTCCCCACGAAGATGAGCGTCCCGCTTTGCTTAATCACACAGCCCGGCGCCATCAGTGCGCCGTCCTGGTAGGGAATGGTATGCAGATACCAGGTTTCTTTTGGCTGGCTGGCCAGTGGGCCTCCCTCACCTCTCACCTCGATACCGGACTCTCCGGAGTGTCCGCTTATATTTTCCGTAAGTTCCAGTTCCAAGAAATTTAGCATTTCCGCGGTGAAATAACGGCACACAAGAAGCAAACACGTTCGTCAACTCGCTCGACGTCTAAAGGCCTGGAGCAACAGCTGAAAGAGTCGAGAGCAAATCTCGGAGTAGCTCCCGCGATCAAGTTCATCATGACGGGGGCACCAACTCGGGTGGTGTCATCGCGCGAAGGCCAACAAAAAAGTCACTCATTCTCCGACGGACCGACACCGACAGCTTTCTCTTGCCCAAATGTGGAGGGGCCTGGAGGAAGATGGCTATCATTATCACACAGATTGATCGGCAACTCGGACCCCTGTTACTCATTTAATCCCCTCACGTCACGCGCGTGCCCACACCATTATCCCGGCGCGTGCGCTCGTTTCAAGAATGCGTGCCAGTATGATGAACGTGTTACTTTAATCAGGTATGGAGGCTGTTTGGCCAAGGATCCCCGCCCTATCCCATCCCCCCCCCTGCTAACGCCAGGATGAGCAGTTCACTTTTATCGCTCTTACCCCTTGCGATCAAGAATGAGCATATCATATCTGCAGAACGTTATATCTCAGGTATGCTAAAACCTTCTTTGCTCCACCATCCTTACAGGGTGCTCAGAGTTGCATTTCAGCCGTTGCATTAGCGATGCTTGCGTATGACTATATGCTCACAATTGGGGATGAGATCGAGTACATTTGGAGACGACCTGTCACGAGCGTCAAGGTGATCTACCTTGTTCTACGGTATGGCGTGGCCCTCGGAGAATTTTTCTACTTCAGAGGTGAGTGCTTGCTTGAAAACGCATGCGACAAACCCAACATTCACATGGCATATATAGCACTAAGTGGGCTGACAACAGACATGTCGCATAACGTGCGTATACTGCTTGTGCATACGCCGCTCAGTTGAACCTTACCTTTTTTCCCAGTTGTAGGATTATCATTTCGATTTGTGACGCTGAAGTGCTGAGATTTCTGCTCAGTTGTGTTGGATCTTTAATCGTGGTTGCGGTGATTGGATCGATGGCACTTGTGCTCGCAAACTGTAAGAACCGTGATTTGTGGTCGTATCGTTCGAACACTGATTGGAGCAGACATCATGCTCATTAGGGTGTATACCCTGTGGGATCACCGACGATGGATGTTGCGGACACTATACATCGGTTACGCCTTGTCGGTTTGCGTCACGACCGTCTTCGTAGTGATGACTATCGTGGAGCTCACACGTTCGTGTTCGGAACGACGTGGTCATCCGTTTTGGCTAACTGTTTTGGTTAGCGCATATGATATATGACCCATATATCTTTCACATGTGCCTCATAGTGGGAAGGAGCCCGTACTGGCTAGGGATTTGGCTGTCCCAGGTATGAACTCCCTGACCATGCCCTACAGCACGTTGCTGACATGTTGTTGGGAAGGCACTCTTTGACGTGTTTTTATTTATTTTGACATTATTTAACGCCGCAAGTCGGCCCCGGAGAGCTAATGTCAAGATCATCACGGACCTGCACCGCGATGGGTGTGTATTCTATCTGGTGCGTGTATACTATCACTTCTGCGGCGAACTGCGTCTAATATAACTATTAAGGGGTTATTCGGTGGGTTATTACATTCCTATCAGCACATGCGTTCTGAACCAACCTGCGCACACCAAAGCCGGACGCTTTCTGAACGTTGCTCTAAGTATCCCCACAAGTGTACGTTTTATACTCTTGAATAAAGCCTTAAGACTTCTCACTGAGTCCCTCTTCCAGAGAGAATACTATCCAATCGCCGTCTCGTATGTCGCACTTTATTCATCGACACTTGGGTGTGCGTGGGACTTCAGCTGACCCCCGTTGGCAGGTTTGTCCTCTCGCTAACCACGGTTTCCGTCACGAGGCTCGTCCTGCGTGTCGAACGCTTACTGGCGAACTGCGGGGGCAGTCGGGATTTGCACCTATCGGAGTGGATGTATAATTCATACGAATTGCAGTACCCGGACTGATCTGCACATACTTGTGTGAATGGCAGTCTTTGTCACAGGCAAGGCCGCGCCAGAGATTACGTGTATCAAGTAGTGTTTCTTTCATGGTGTTGAATATTTTAGCCTGGTGTATTCGTACTACATACGAGCGGAGGCCTGCCCACTATACTTGAAAGGCGCAGCGGTGGTGGCCCAGTATTACAGCCTACTCTCATAACTTAACTACCCAGCTAATCAAGGCCAGGGATTTCAGAGAAGTGTTGAAGACAAAGTATAGAGGGCGCCTGTTCCTCCTCACCCCTGGGCTGTCCACATACAGTACGTGGGGGGTAATTTAGCGTTTTCAGGACAGGGCACTGGGCACAGATCCGCTTAAATATCGCGTGGGAATACGGATCTCGCCGAGATGGCCGCCGCTGCAATATTGAACGCCACCTGCCTGATCCCAAACTCGCTCGGCGCCATTTCTGCGGGACTTTTTATGTGTGAAAAGGAGGAGAAGAGAAGCCAGGCCAGCCAGGCCTGACTACGTGCATCAATTGATTGCTGCTGTTCGTTGTGGTTGTTTGTTGTTTCATGCTGTTTGTTTTGCTCCATGGATTCTTTTCTTCCAGGTTTTGCGCCCTCTGGCCGCAGGCTACTGGTGCGATATTCGGCTATCGGCCAATCTTCCGCCGCCACAACCGACGTTCGCGTCTCACTTCCGCGGTTCATGCGCTCTCCCCCTCGGCATTAACTTACGACCGGCTATTCGTCCACTTGCTGGCTTGTGTTTTCTGTGCAAGTGCGGCCCTCAAAGAAAACGGGCTTTCTCTATGTTTCACAGCTAGCGCTGGATGGGGCCTCTGATTGCGATTTGAATTGGAACACAGCAGGTCGAGGACAAAGAAGACCAAGTTCAGATCTGTCACATCTTTTCTGGCATCAATGGGCGTCACGAGGTGGGCATAACACCATAACCTAATTATGGACATGTGCTGTCATGACGCAGCCTCAAGTATGGCTCGGCTGGCCGTGGGGTGCAATTCTACATTAAGAGTGCACATCCTTCTGAGGTATGTAACACTTATACCACCCCCATCCTTCTTTCTCCTTTTATCCCGGGCCTCTTCTCATCTAACCACAGCCATTCTTTATCTACTTGTACAAACGCCATCTAATTCCGGCTCGTCTAGCCAATGGATCTCTCATCCAACCCCACGTTCTCCCTCCACTCCTCTACGTCTGCGCAAAATCCCCTTCCTCAAAGTATAGAGACCGACTATGGCGTGCCAAAGGATTGGAAGTTTTGGTGCATCATGTTCTCGCTCGCACTCTCCGTCCTCTTGACCGCCGTAGAATTCGTGAGTCGTCGTCTCTCCTCCGCTGCGCCGTCTAGCCATAGCCGAGAGCCGAAAGGGAATTTCGGCATCCTAAAACGATTTCCTATATTGCAGACTGGGATTGGAGCAGCACTACCGACAATCATACATGACCTGAAGGGCGAGCAGTTCATATGGGTCGGTTCTGCGTATGCGTTGGGCTCGACGGCCCTCGTACCGCTTTACGGTGGACTGACACAGGTAAGATCATGAGGTTTTTGAGAGGGTGCCAAACTTATAATATCTCCTTGCTCATCAGCTCATTGGGCGGCGGCCCATCATGCTGTCGGCGCTTTTCCTTTTCGCCCTCGGAAGTACCGTTTGTGGGGCTTCATCAAGTATGAACACGCTCATCGCTGGAAGAGGTTCGTTTTTGTTCCCCCTCAGACAGCCGTGCGTTCTGATCATCGCCAAAATAGCCGTACAGGGCTTGGGAGCCGGAGCGATTACTTCTTCGGTGCAAATTATATTGTCAGATCTGGTCACGCTTCGCGAGCGTGGCACGTTCAGCGGGCTTATGGCACTGTATATTTGTCCTCTCTTTTTGTATCTGGGAAATCGGCTCATGTCGCGCGCAGTTCTTGGGCAATTGGAGGTGGCGTCGGCCCGGTCATCGGAGGTGCATTGGCACAGGCCGGGAAATGGTATGTCCCCCTGTTTGTGATCTGACGCTCATCAATCCTTCTCAATCCTTATCGTATTCCATACAGGAGATGGCTGTTCTGTATGTGTAACGTTGATTCGTGGTGCGATTCGTGTCTTGAACAAACTATTCAGATCTCAACCTCCCGATATGCGCATTCAATGCCATCTTGGTCATACTCCTCATGCGTCTCAAGACGCCACCAGCAACTCTGAAAGAGAAGCTCAGCAAAATGGACTTTATGTAAGTGCTCGTGAATTCGTCTGTCACGACCCTCACTTTATCTTGTAGAGGAAACCTTCTCGTCATAGGGTCCACTACATCTGTGGTGATCGGGCTAACGTGGGGAGGTGTGCAGTATCCATGGGGGTCAGCCCAGGTCCTTTCTCCCTTGATCTTTGGCCTTATCGGGCTGGTCGTTTTCGCCGTCTATGAGATCTACCTTTGCAAGCCGCCAGTGGTGAGTCTTTGTGTAGTCGCGAGAAGATCGCCATCGTTCAGATTTAACGTCCTCCATACAGGTTCCCATTGTGCTACGCATGAATTGGACGGGCGCAAGCGGTTACATCCAAAATTTCGCAATGGCTATAATTTTGTCGACCTTGAGTTGTACGTGAGAGCCTCACGTCTGTGGGGACACCTCGTTTGCTGACGTCGTGTGTGCCGACTAACTAGATTGGTTTGCGATTTTCTTCGAGGGATGCAAGGACAGATCTCCCACCGAAGCCGGTGTCGACCTCTTCGGGTTGTCATACAGCATCAGCCTCATCGCCATCGTGGCGGGCATCGCGGTCAAGAAGACGGGCAAATATCTGGCTACCATCTACATTGGCTGGGTGATGACTATCGTCGGCGCGGGCCTGCTGACGACGCTGGGCGCGGGCAGCACTCTTGGCAAATCTATCGCTTTCCAGATTATCGTCGGTGGTGGAGTCGGCATCACCTACGTCGTCACGCTCTTCCCGATCTTGGCTTCCATCCCGGTCACGCAGACCGCTCCTGCGATGGCCCTTTACGTCTTTTCGCGCAACTTTGGTTACGTGCGTCATCTGCTTCTCTCTCCATCTCTTAACCACACACAAAATGTGGCTGATAAATGTGAATAGATCTGGGGCGTGACCATCGGCGGCGCCATCTTACAGAACGAGTTGAAGAGAAAGTTGCCGGCGTCCTTCCTCCAACAATTCCCGCAGGGCGCCCAGATCGCATTCTCGACGATACCGCTCATCCCGACGCTTAAGGAGCCGTTCAAACAGGAGGTGCAGGACACCTTTGGCGAAGCTCTCAAAGTCGTCTGGCAGACCGTGCTCGGGATCGCGTTTGCGGGGCTCCTCAGCAGCATAGGCATGCGGCAGCTGACGCTCCACACGCAAATCGACGAGGAGTGGGGCAGGAAGGACCTGCCGAGCGGTGGTGGGCATCATCATCGGAGGCTGCCATCGGCGAATGGCTTGGAAATGACGGACGGAGTCCTGCTCATGAAAGAAGCGTGAGGAGTGTGAACTTGCTGTGCCCCCAAGTCCAAAAAAACACAATAAAATACGTAGTAAAGATTTCGGTTGTGTGCTGTGTGCTGCTATCTCATAAAACGGGGGGGGGGGGGGACCAGGGACTTTTTTCACTACGATTTGGCTTCCATGGGCATCGTTTCACGACGTCACTTGTTACAGTTGTCTGTGTGCTTTTTTCTTTTTGTAATTTTATGAATTCTTTTACCACAGTATTTATTGAATGACCTCACATCGTTGTTGTCGCTGCATTTAAAAATCTATGTTGTGTGCGTGGTACAATGGATTTGATGGATCTTTTCATGCCCTGATGGCAGTGCTTTGAATAATGCAATGACATGGGGCGCAGGACGTGACCCCCTTCTCCCTCCGGTCCTCTCGGATTGCCTGCTTTATTTATAGCGCTCATCGTTCTTGTGTGTGTGTTGAAACGAATGGGCTCTCACATCCGAGAGTTCAACATGACTGTATATGTACATAGTATATTCCTTTGAAACATAAAAAGTCTGTTTCAAAAAACCCGATCGCATATAATCGCGGAGGCTCAAAAAAAATAGTAGATACAGTGGTTCCTTTTTTTTGGTTAATGCGGGTATAGCGGTAGTAGTAGAAGAGAGACGGGTCGGTCGGTCAGTACGGTCAGTTGCGGGAGCAAGGGAGGAGGGGGGGTCTTGGCTGACCGAAGAAGAAGAAGTTTCAAATGAGTTTGCCGGTGTCAGCGTCACTGAAAGCGCTGCGCCACGCCGCGCCAGTGTCAGTGTCAGTGTCGTGTCACGGCAGGTCAGTTCTCGAGCGAGCCTCATCAGACAGACTTGAGAGCCGGGACATCATCATCATGGCGGTATAATCTCAAAAACCCAACCCGCGCGCAAGTCCACAAGTACCATTAGTACCAAGCTCAATCGTAATAGCCGGAAGGTGCGCCGCCGATGCCGATTGAAACGCTGGCGCGCGTGCCGGCGTCCAAGCCGCACAGCCAGCGCATAAGGTATAATCACAGTGTACAGTAGTACAGTATTTAACCACTTTGTATGTGTGCATGTGTGTGTCTGTGTATGTGTGATGCCAGAACGAACCGTGATGGCGAACGAACGCTTCCTCAAACTCACCTCGAACTTCTTGACCTCGATCCCAATTCATCTCTCTTCTTATTTCACTTTTCGTCCATTTTCACAGGCTGGGACTACTGTTACTAGCACGTGGCAAGCTACGCGGGACTCTGAGAAGTGTGGGTGTGGGTGTGGGTGTGGTTGTGTGGGGAAATTCATACAGTACAGTGGATGGCAAAGGAGAAATTTGAAATTTGAAATCTCCACTGAGAGGGGGGAGAGATCTTCTCACGGTCGGATCGGCGATAGAGTGAACGAAATGAACCAAAAAAAACAAATGTCGCCCTCGCCTCGCTTCGGCAACCGCAAGCAGTAATAAACAGCCGCAGCCGATAAAGTTGCCAAGTGACCCTCCTCCATCCGCAGTCTGCGCAGCTGATGAGCTGCTTCATGTCTGTCCGTGTATCCAAAAAAAAAATTACAGTTATATGTGTAACATGATCTGTTCCATGGCCGAAAGTGCATCTGAGGAGAGGCTCTGTAAGCTTCTCGCAGTGAGTGGTTGCTACGGAGTTGCTGGCAGGGTGAATTGCCAATTTTGAATTTATTGTAGTTCACTTTTTGCAATCGAGGGTGTGTGATTCGTGATAATAGGAACATTACTGACGAGTTGTTACATCATTTCCTGGAACCCTTCTAGGAATGAAATGTTACTAGGGTAGTCGTGTCGTATCGTACAAGATATACATACAAAATGGTACAAGCAACAAGTAATCATGCGAGTTACAGTAACGTCATAAGAAGGAGAAGCTTGCGGGGACAAACGCTATTCAGAAGAAAAAAAAAATTGCGACGATCGAGGGACTTTTTCCTATTTTCTCTTGCTCCGCGACTTGACCGGTGGGGGCTTCCCCTTCGGAGGGGCCTTGGCCTTTTTCAGCGTAGGCGGGCTTTCGATGATTTCGATATCCGAGTCTGGGCTGATCGTCGAGGCCTTGCGCTTGCCCAGCTGCTGCCTACTGCCCACCGACGACCGATCGACGTCGGGGATTTCATCAGATCTCGAGGCCGACCCACGGGTGAGGGACTGCTGCGTCGTCGGGCTCTGCAGCCGTGACGACGTGGCCGACTGGCGAGACCACGACGGCGACGCGGGCGTCATGCCTCTACGTGCGGCGGCCATCATGTGCAGCACTCCGGTCTCTTCGTCCTCGCGCCTGGCCGAGCTCTCGTCCGTGAGAGGTATTCGGGTCTCCGCCCAGTCGCGTGCAAAAACGCTCTCGCTACCAAGCCCATCATGAAAACCGCGCGGATTCTTTTCCGAGCGCACGCTGTCTCCAGTTGCCCGCGCGGCAAAAAGTTCCAGAGATAGTGACGCATTGTTGCGTACGCCGCCCTCGGCGGGGGCATCGCCAGGGGCGTTATCTCCCAAGCTCTCTACCCAGTCCCATGGCCGGTTCATAACTGGCGGTCCAGGGAGAGTCTGTCCCGAGGAATCGAGAGAAGCATATACCAGGTCAGCCACGCCTTCGTGAGGCGGCGGATATGGAAGAAGACAGCGAAGCTGTTGTCGGTATTCAGCAGGCATGTCAGCTGGGAGGTCGGCCAGATGAATTTGCGGATAGTGGCGGAAGATATCCGAAGGGTTGGCCTTGGTGTCAGTAGCAAGTTCTGCCCAACGTTGGTAAGAGACAAGTTCGAGCATAAGGAATCAAGCCTACCGTCGATGAGATACATGTAAGTATCGAGGAAGAGCGGGAAAGCAGCGGGATTGAGGTGGTCGCCTGCCCCGTGAGCCTAACTATCGTGAGGGGTAACTTCTCCCACAAGTGTCTGCCGCTTACCAGAGCCAGATTGAAAACAGACTTGCATAGATTATCGCTGAGAGATCGTGCCTTGGGAGTCCAGACACCGCGAAAGGCCATGTTGAATTGCAACAGACGTGCCATGAGGACGGCACCCTGCGTCGCTTGCTCTGGGGTTACACCCAATTTTGGTGTAGATCGAGTAAGAATAGTCTCAAAGGCTTGGATTTTGCTTGCGAGCGCCTCAACGAAACTATCCTGTGCCATTGGGTCGACCACGGGCAGCGCCGTTTGATCATCTCTGGCAAGTTCGACGACGTGCGCGAGCAAGCGGAGTTGTTCGCTCGCCACGTCGAGAATCTCTTGCACGCCCTGGCTGGTTAGCGGCGTTTTGACACCCTCGAGGATATTGGCAATGCAAGTAAATCCGGTGTTCACAAACTATACTCGAATCAGCCCAACCCCCCACCTTGACTGCGATCGTGAACATACCTTGCACGCGATCGTTGGCCCAACGCCGCGGGCCATCTCAGCGACAAAGTCCGCCTCCTCGGTCGACATATGGTGGTGCATGAACTTGGCAATCAAGCGGTCAACCTTGGTGTTCCTGTTAGGGGTGCCAAAGGCTAGGCGTTCTCCCATCTGCTTCAGTGAAAACTGCACTTCAATCGTAGTCGCTGCCAACTTCCAAGGGCTCAGCAGCGCAGACGTGTCGAGCCATTCCGAAGATCCAATCGTCGCCGTGTCTGCCGCATCGAGTCAGTCAAGTACCATGGTTTTTATTCAATTCAATACGTGGCCATACCTGTACGTGTGACGTTGAGAATGAGTCGCAGCGCGTCCATCAACGGTTCTACGAGGCTTTCGTCCAGGGCGTCATATTGCAGAGATTTGTCAAAGGCATCGCGTACAGCATTGAGATCTCGATATATTCCCTGACGGAACTCGACGGAACTGCACACCTCGTCACGTAGCGCAACTGCACGGGTCCGCAGCTCGGGAGGGACATGCAGCGCGTGCTCGAGGAAAACGAGCGTGGGAATGGCGCCGACGAGAAGAGATAGATGCGGTGCGCAGAAAGCGTCCTGGCGCCTCACGCGCACGCGCTGCAGTTCCACGATATCGCTGCCCCAGTCTGCTTCACCAGACAGAACAAGGCGCGCAAAGATGTCATGGGCGGCACGGAGGTATACTTCGCACTCGGCCGTGCCCGAGGCAAGCGCATGGCTCCACAAGGGATATACCAGGCCCTTTAGGATCGTAGTAGTCGTGAGCACTCCCTGTACGACAAGATGTAGCAGCGTGTGGGTGAGGTTCGTCCAAGCCACACTGTCAATTGATATAAGTTCCGCTTTTCCGGTCTCTTGGAACCACCGAGCGACATGCTCGTCAAGTCCATCCGGGAGGTGCTGATGAATGTGAAGTAAAAAGCTAGCATAGCGTGCATCATACGGCGCTTCTGTGTTGACCTGGACGCGCAGCGCGGCAAACGTGTTGTCCCAAATGCTCCACGCCCAGTCTGGCGATTTGTGATAGTGGAACCAGAGGCTGTTGGCCAGAATATATGCAGCATCAGGTCGCATATCATTTGAGAGCATGAGTATCTCAGGAATCTTCTTGGGGCACGGTTCTGTCTCACTACCGGAAGGCCGCAGAGCCTTGGAAAGGCCGATGTCAAAACAACCCAGAATAGATTGAGAGAAACAACCACCCACCTGGGCATAGCTAGTAATCTCCATCTCGACGCTCTTACGAGCTGAAGGTTCAAGATAACGACCGGCATCAATTTCCAACAGAAGTCCCAGCAGAGCACGGCAGTGTACCCCTCGACTCTTGCATGACTGGTTAGCAGCATAGAGTGCCAGGGTGATATCTCGGAGCACCCCCATACCCGCCCAAATAGGAGAGTACTGGCGCAGCATTTCTACAACGATTGTCAGGCATTCCGATTGGCAAGGGTGCTCCAAGACAGCAAGGCTCAACTGTGGTAGAAAGGTCATGACGTCTAAGATTGATGTATGAGAGGTAAAACTCTCGCTCACCTCAAGCATTGCACGATAGCACTTAACTTGAGCCATCAGATCAATGGCGACACAGTATAGGCGAACGAAGACGTGCGTGAGTGGATTATCTAGGAGGCTGTAGTGATGATCTATGAATACGAACACGACAGAATAGAAGAGGGACCATACCTCGCAAGTTGCTTCAGGAGCAATGGGAGAAACCACTGCCTGACCGTCCTGACCTGCTGGTATCGCGGGGCACTCAACAACGTGACACAACTCGATAGAAGAGGTGGAGGCTCGGTCTCGATTCCTTATTTACTGTCAGTTGAAAAAACATGGAATGATACATTGGCAAACGTACCGGGGTTAAATATCTCGGGAAACACGACTCGCACCTCTCTGCGCATAGCACGCTCGTTGCTTTCTTCTGGAGTGCTACGTGCCCGTACGCCGTATAACGTCACGCGGCGCTGATTAACGATCGCAGGTGTCGAATTATGCAACGGGATCCACTGCAGAAAGTCGCGGTGCCGGGATCCATTCCCCTAGACGCCATCTGTCAATAGCTGGCCCAAGCCTGTGATCGGAAGTCTATGTCTATGTCTTACCTCTGAGCACAAAAGTCCGGGCTCACATCGTGCGATCAGTCGTTGGATATACGATGCGTACGAGAAAAGCTCGCTCCTGACGAGCTCCCCGAATAGCAAAGCCACCGAAGCGACTTCATTAGATGTTTCATCCCGGTTTAGCCACTCGAACAGCAAATCCTGGAGCTTCCCATCGGGAGCAGCGGAATTCCGTCTCGCCGCGCGCAAACCCCACTGCGCCCGTGCGCGGCGGAGGATCGTGGCAGCAACGTACGGACGATGGTCTCCAAATTGGAGAGGCGTGACAGACCATGTAAGGAGTCGGTCAAGCTTGGCCGCGAAGAGCTGTACACTTTCGATACCACCATCAAAAAATGTGAAAGTCTCGAGGTCAGTCGTTGGCCCGATAGAATTCAATTTCTAAGTCCCACAGGCGAGATTAGGGAGGAATTTCAAAACGACGACGGTATGCTCACGGTGACATCCGAAACGGCTTCTGTTAGACGCGCAAGCACTCGTGGTGGGAGATTACGGAACCACATTGCGTCGTTGCGCTTTTGAATATCAGCGAAATTGTCGGAAAGCACAGTATATATGGTTTCCGTTGGGCGGGGGGTGTGATCTTGTCTGGGGTTACCATTCAAGATTTCTTGGAGGAGGGTCGCATGAGTTATCCACATCCTGGGGGAGATGAAAGCATCGGGGATGGTGAGACAAGCCCGCTAAAGTAATTGTTAGCTCTATACTCAGAGTCCATGAAATACACGTACTCGTAAAAATACCCTCAAGGAATTCTCAAGTGAGGGGAGAATTTCTCTAGCAAAGGGGTTTCGAATCTAATGTCTGTCAGCGAAGCCAATAGCAGAAGTCATTATACTTTGTACCTCGGAGATCTTAGAGAGACAAGCATCCACAAAAGGCCTTGAGAGAGCACGGCAAGCGAGGATTCCGTCGAGATACTCATCCGCGAGTCGAGCCACGAAACCGGCCTGGGCCAGGTTACAAGTACACATTTGAAGCACCAACCACGTTAAAAAGGTCCTATTATCGACCAAACCCTCCGAATAGAAACTGCGCAGTAGGTCGAGGCTACACATGGGCGGGTTGTCAAAAATCGCAGTTCGATCTCAAGCACACAAAGTGGCAAAATTATACCTGTATGTGAATCGGGATATCCACCGGGCTCTTGTCTCGCTATCAGCCAACACGCTTCGGAACACGCTCTTGATGTTGAGGGTCGGACGGGGTGCA